>QLPI01011094.1:0-13425 GCA_003314275.1 Chroogomphus rutilus
CCCCACAATCACCCACCCCCATTTCCGAAACCTCCCCGACCACTGAAGGATGGACAATCACCCTCCGTGGTTCCCGTTCCCGTGACGTCCGTCCGAACCCCCGCTAGTCCGACCCCGATTCCCGTGACCAAGGTTCCGCATCTTGATAACCGACGCGCCAGTTTATCGCATACCTTACTCCCTTGTTCTTCTTTACTATTGACCCCTTGTACTCCCTTTCTTCTTGTTTTATGACCGGCAAAGATAGTACAAGGATAGTCGCATGTATATAGTCTGCCAGTCGACTGGACTGTTCGCTAGTACGAATATCGACTTAGTCTACCACCTAGTTTCCGATTCATTTCCGGTAAACTCCCGTCTCCTTTCCGAAATTAGGGACAGACGATCGAGGAGGGCGCAACACATAAGTTGAAGCCAAGTCCCTTCGACCTCGAACACCTCAGTGACCGGATCGAACCAACCTGCGACCGACCCTAAGTTCCCGGCGCTTCTGCCCCCGTCCGTAGTCCGTCCGACTACCGTCTTCGGTCCTCGGCCCCGTTATGGACCCCACGCTAACCTGGATAAGTCCTTTCGGAAGTACTAGCTAAGCACCTGACACGCGGACTTAACACCCTTGTGAAGATCAAGCCTGTACACAAGGCTTGTATGCGGTATATTTCAGTTTTATCACCTCCACTCCTATCCCATTCCACTTCATCATCATACCCTTATCACTTTCTACAAACTGGAGTGGACCTGAAGTTTGTTGGGGTGGCTATGACACATTGAGCGTGTCGTTCAGTGTGGCCTGATCGAGTGGGCAATAAAACACAAAAAATCTTTCCATTTCTTCTGTCCAGGCACAGACTATAAGTAGCGGACATTGTTTACATTTTCACTTCAGTCTTCTTTTCAGTTGACTGAAGTGAGTATTAGTTCCCTCTCCCTTATTTCTATGTTAGAGACTGACTTTTACTTGTTATTGAAGTTGATCTGCGCTATAGGTAGTTATACTTGCATGCAATAGAGTCTTCTTTTCAGTTGACTGAATTGATCTGCGCTATAGTTTTAACAGGTTATGGGCACCGGCCGTAACTAGATAAACAGCACAGAACTTAACTGCTAAGCAAGAGATAGAACCCCGACCTTTGAACATCTAGGCAAGATGCCCAATTCATTCAAAGTAATATGATATGATGAGTCTGAAAGACTCGATGAGACCGGTTCCAACTGGAATTTTTGGAAAACGAGGATGATTCCTTACCTGAAAGGGGAAAAACTATGGCCCTACGTATCTGGATTGATCACGAAACCCCCCAACTTGGACCCTGTCGCACTAGCCACTTGGGAGGAGATTGACTCCCAGGCAGTTTCTACTATCTTGATGAACATATCTCCGAATGTACAGGCCAGCCTCATCACGAGCAGTGTGTCAGGGGACAGCCTCCTGCTTCCTGAAGGCTATTCTTTTCCCAGTATATTTTCTATTTTCTATCCTCCTCCCCCTATTAATTCTTTAGTTTAATTCTCATCTGTCTCACTGACTGTGACATGACTTACTCATGTCACAGTCACTAGCTATATAGTTGGCTGCTTAGGTAAGGGATCCTCACCTCATTCTCTTTTGGATCCCCTTACCAGGTATGCATTATATTGTATTTAGTTTACCTTCTTCATATATATTTACCTTTTGGATCCCCTTACCAGTGTCTGACTGGCTCTATGGGTAGGCTTTAGGGTTCGAGTCCCTGAGTCAGGCCTAGGGAGAAGGCCAGGGCTGGGTGGTGTCCCACTGGTTCTAGCTCCCAGCAGTTGCCCAGGAATCAGTACCAGCGTGAGTTGCCCTTACACAGTGTGGGACAGTTTAATGAGCCGATTTGTGCAAATTGACCCTATTGTGCAAAACTTAGCTCAAGACCGATTGTTCTCTAAGAAGTTCATCGAGGGTGGAACAGAGACCTTACCGGCACACATATCTGCACTACAAAAGTTGAGGGAGGACTGCGGTGGACTAGGCGTAAGCATATCAGACGCAAGATTCACTGGAGTTCTTACCTTGTCAATGCCATCACCATCATGGGACCCAGTGATAGGATCGCTTGGTGGCATGCTGGATCCCAGGCTGGTTATCTCACGTCTTCAGACCGAATAGAACAGAAGACAAGGGAACTCAACAACCAAAAAAGATGCCAACGTGGTATTCCAGACAGGCTCAAAGACCGCAGTAAAATGTGAAAACTGTGGGAAAACAGGTTACACAAAAGCGAAATGTTGGGGAAAAGGCTGCAGCCAAGAGGGTCAGTACCCAGAATGGTTCAAAGGAAAAAAGGACCCACACACCTCAAATGTGGTCAAAACGGTCTCGGATTCACACATCGTATGGGCTTATGGACATGAAGGAAACCCAAACATGTGGTTTGTGGATTCCGCTTCAACCATTTATGTAACACATGACCGAAACGACTTCACCTCGTACCACAAATACAAATCTAACCGAATAATCAAAGCATTTGGAAAGAATGAGGTACAAGGGATAGGTGAAGGAGACGCACTTGTGGAAACCAAATATCAAGGCAGAATCACAAAGATCCAACTCACCAAAGTCATGCATGTGCCTGGCACCAAAGGGAAAATCTTATCACTCAAAGTCCTGGACCAAAAGGGATATGAGTGCCATATAGTCAATGGACACATCTACATCATGAAGGGTGGATGCACCTACACACAAGCTGCATTGGGAGGAGAACTATACGAGATTGACCTGAGAGTCATACCCTCCCAGGAATCTGTACTAGCTGCCGTAAAGAGGGATCCATCGGCCACTGATTTGTCGACTTGGCACAGACGGCTAGGTCACCTAGGAGACATATTAGTCAAGAAGCTGAATACTAGCGGCACTGTGAAGGGAATGGTTGTGACTAACCTCGAGCTGAAAGGATTATGTGAAGACTGTGTGGTTGGAAAGATGGACGAAAAACCATTTGTTGCCAGAGAAGATCGAGATACTCGTCTCTTTGGCACTCTGCACGCCGACTTGATAGGCCCGATGAATCCTGAAGCAAGGTGGTCTCATGCCAAATACTGCCTGGTCGTGAACAATGATCACTCAGGCTTTGGATTTACCTTTAACCTAAGGCAAAAAAGCGACACCATTAAATCGATCATCGAGTTAGATAAGTCAATCGAGACAAAATTCCAAAAAAGGGTACATACCTTGCGGGCAGACAACGCAGGGGAGTTTCTGAATGATGTCCTATTGGAGTACTGCCGAGACAGGGGGATCTCCATAGTGACATCAATTGCTCATACCCCAGCCATGAATGGTCGAGCGGAAAGAAGAAATCAGATCCTCACCGAAGGTGCAAGAACCATGCTAAAGGACTCAGACCTAGGGAAAGACCTCTGGGGAGAAGCAATCACAACTCACATGTATATCCGGAACCACTGCCCATCAAGTGTGCTTCCTAATGGAGTGACACCTTACGAAATGGTCCATGGCAAGTGTCCATCATGCGGAAGTCTGGGGAACAGAACCAGTCAGACGATCAGATAGGATAAAAGAACAACACGCAGCTGACAGAGTACTTGTCATGACCACAAGCAAGGGCAGGAATGCAATAGACATCGGAGATATACAGATCCCACGTTCACATTCAGAGGCAATGAAGTTGCCAGAAGTGAAGAAATGGGGAGAAGCGATGGACTACGAGTTATCCAAACTCGATGAGATGAACACCTGGGAAGAGGTAGAAAGGAAAGATGTACCAGATGATATGGATATCCTAGCAGGGATGTGGGTGAATATAGTAAAGAAACAAGACTCCGGCGAACAAAGGTTCCAATCGTGATGGGTGGTACACGGAGATCAGCAGAAAAACAATATATCGTTGAGCGACACATTTGCACCTGTGTCACAGATCTCATCCCTCAGAACACTACTTGCTCTCGCAACCATCAATAACATGCGTATTTTGTTGGGTCATGATTTTATTCCCCTGCATTTGTGTTTTGCACTTGCATCTTTGTTTCTCTTTTGTGCTTTTCTCTTTTGCATTTGCGTTCTCTGGCGCTTAAAATAAGCGCCCATAACGACGCACCATTGCACACCTTTGGGTATTGTCTTTAGCATCCATATTGACAAGCCCCAAAGGTTAGTAGTTACTCTGTTATATACATGTCTTTAGCATCCATATTGATATTGACAAGCCCCAAAGGCCATTGTTGCTCTCTGTGTGTGACAGTTAAGAGTCTCTGCCAACATATTTTTGCCTGGGATGTCGACTTAGCTTACCTTCATGGGAAGATAGTTCACGACATCTACATAGAATTACCTGAGGGCTACAGAAAGCAGGACAAAGTTGGAAAGCTCAATAAGGCTTTATATGGCTTACCTGAAGCAGCCCGAGCCTGGCGAGAAGACTTGGAGGACAAACTGAAATCTTTAGGTTTTGCACCTCTTGGAAGCGACTCAGGCGTCTTTGTCAGGAAAACAAGTGATGGCATAACGGCGATTGACACGCATGTTGACGACGCTACAGGGATATGTTCGAGCAAGGGTGTCAGGCCTCGGACATACTGACAGGCTTCGGGAAAGCCGAAGGGGTCGGACGGGTAAAGGCCAAGTCCTGCAGGCTAGAAGTAGTGGCATGGCTTCAACGTGCTCGTGCATTGCACCCTACTTCCCATGTGTGCCACTGATTTGGGACAGAGGGATACCCGGGAGGGTGCCGAGAGTGTCGGCCCAGGTAAAGGACTTGGGACAGGAGAGGGGAGGACAAGAAGGCGTAAACCTAGTTGATTTCCAGAACGAAGAACCATCTACATACATTGGCTACTTATATAGGCTAATAAGTGAGATGTGGAACAGAGTGGCACAAGGAATGGAGAACAATAAGGTATGAAGAATCATGTGGAAGTATTGTCCACAATGATCAAGAATAGAACAAGGAATGTGGACAACAATAGAACAATGAAGTATGGCCGAGGACAAAAGAGTGAGTGAGAATAGAACAATGGGAGTGGCCGAACATAAAACAATAGGGCCACTGCCGAGTGACAACAAAGAGTGAATGTCCTGAGGGTAAACAGGCAAGGGGAAGGAAGGGGAAGGAAGGAATGACAAAGGATAGAGGGGACAGGATGAGGAAAGTGAACTAAACGATGAGCCAAATGTACCGGACCGAGACCATGTACTGGCGAGGGGTGACTTGTCACTGGTATGTGGGACTAAAAGGCAAGGGTTGTTCGGTCGGTACTACCAAGTGAACCGGAGCTTGGTATTGGGGGCTTGACAAAGGGGGAGGAATTGAGCCTAAAAGCAGGTGTTCAGAAGTTCTACAAGATCAAGGAAAAAGATACCTCAAAACCATTCAAGGTGTTAGGTATTCTAATCACCAGGGACAGTCAGCAAGGAACCTTGAAAATGTCACAAGGAGAATACATTGAGGACTTACTGCGAAGATTCCAGATGGAAGAGTGTAATCCAGTTGCGACTCCTGTAGACAAAGGCTCACACCTAGACAAAGACACAATCCCCTATGAGAACGACAGAGAATACCAGGCACTCACAGGATCGCTCACCTATGCCGCTACTTCCACTCGTCCTGACATCTCGTATATCACACAGTTCTTATCCCAAGCGAACAAGAACCCCTCCCAACGAGACTGGAATGCTGGGAAATGGGTATTGAGGTACCTGAAGGGTACAAGGGATTTGGGCATCATATATCGACGCGACCCAAAGGTATCTGACAGCTCTGAAGGTAGTCACGTGATCCCATGGGGGTATTGTGACACGAACTATGCCAAAGAACCCAGGGATTGCAAATCGACTAGCGGGTATGCATTCATGCTGGCAAACGGACCTATCACCTGGAAGTCAAAGAAACAGGCATCTGTAGCCTTGTCAACCACCGAAGCCGAGTACTACGCGCTAGGAATTGCCTGCCAGGAGGCCATTTGGCTAAAACAGCTTTGCCAGGAGCTCCAGTTGATCATACACAAGCCAATTCTCATACTCTCTGATAACACCGGTGCAGTGGCACTATCCGACAATCCCGTTTTTCACAGCCGGTCAAAGCATATCGATATACGATGGCATTTGGTTCGTGACCTTATTCGTTCCAAAGTCATACGCACTTCACATATCCCGGGAGCATCTAATGGGGCAGATTTCCTCACGAAGGCCTTACCTCGCTTTGAGCATGAGAGGTGTCTCAAACTGTTGGGAATGGAGTAGAGGGTTCAAACTGAGGGGGAGTGTGAAGATCAAGCCTGTACACAAGGCTTGTATGCGGTATATTTCAGTTTTATCACCTCCACTCCTATCCCATTCCACTTCATCATCATACCCTTATCACTTTCTACAAACTGGAGTAGACCTGAAGTTCGTTGGGGTGGCTATGACATGTTGAGCGTGTCGTTCGGTGTGGCCTGATCGAGTGGGTGATAAAACACAAAAATTCTTTCCATTTCTTCTGTCCGGGCACAGACTATAAGTAGCGGACATTGTTTACATTTTCACTTCAGTCTTCTTTTCAGTTGACTGAAGTGAGTATTAGTTCCCTCTCCCTTATTTCTATGTTAGAGACTGACTTTTACTTGTTATTGAAGTTGATCTGCGCTATAGGTAGTTATACTTGCATGTAATAGAGTCTTCTTTTCAGTTAACTGAATTGATCTGCGCTATAGTTTTAACAACCCTTGTAGTTACTAATGACAAAAGAAAAGAAAAGTTCCCACGGCTTGTAGTTTTGTGACTGGTCAGGTCACAAAATATTATTAGTATATGAGCCATGCTTCTGGGCTGACCTTTATGCAATGGCTATTATATAAGCCCAGGAATTTGTTGTACAAGTTGATTTGAGAACTTGACCCAGGAATTTGGCACCATTTTCCGTGTATTAAGTAATAGACACCCAGTTATGGTTCCTTGTGGGTCCAAATAGAAACAGATGAAAAAGATATGTTTTTGAGGATTTTCCTTGGACTTGAGGGTTTGATATTTAAGAGTTAATTACCCTGAGTAATTCACTCTTAAATGGCCAGCCAAAGTTATTATATTTTTTTGGTAGTCAATTCAAGACTGATTTGTTGAGTTATTTTCTGAGTGAGAGAGGTTTGGAATCCTTTATGCCGATCCTGGTCTGATGGCCCTTCATATCTATTAGAGAATTCCCCATTCCCCAATATCAACTCCTTGTAGATTTGAAAGTAGTATAAAGATCTTGTACAATCAGTAGTTCAGTCTTCAGTCAGATAATCGACTTTGATTTCAACTAAGCCTTTCTTCTGTCTCACTATTCCGAAATTAGGGACCAGTGCAATCTGGTAGGCACAACACACAAGTTGAAGCCATACCCTATTCTGAACCTCGCCATTGTTTACCCTTGGGAGATATTACATTTAATTACAATTACGTTATTCCTTCACATCGTAACAGTATCTGTTATAGGTGTGTCTTTATTGTTTGCAGCTAGGGGTTTAATGTCTGGGTACTAGGTTGTATTTTCCATACCAGAGTCTATGGACAGGGTAGCAAAATGATTAAACAAAGGCAGTGAGGGAACATCCCTCACTTGCTGCCTTGGACAAAATCCTCTAGTTCTACCTCTTCATTCTCTTTGGCCTTAGCTATCTCCTGAATGTCAGTGGCAACCATCCAATACTCTATCAACTTTTCACATTCCTCAGACATTATGAAGTGGACATCATGTGCCTGGGGACAGTCTCAGGCAAAGTGGCTGGCCTTGCCACAGCATTGGCACATACTGTAAGTCCTTACTCATGACATGCCATTGTTCATTCACTGTTATTGTTCAACCACCATTGTTCTAACTATTGTTGTTCATGTCTATTGTCTAGCTACAGTATATAAACACCAGTAGCTAGTTAGTGATCTCCTCAGTTGCATTATCACTTACTCGACTGAGGTGAGACACTTATTCTATTCTTCCCTTGGCATAAGCTCATATAATATTTCCTACATAGACCTTTGTCTAGGTATTAATATAAGTCGCATTATCACTTACTCGACTGAGACCTTTGTCTAGATTCAATAAAATGTGCAGAAAGGCAAGCACTTTGCTTTCAGTCTTCTGACCTCAAATACAGGTTTGGTAAGGATGGAATGAAGACTCCCCCCAGGGCCATCTTGATTTGTCATATTCTACACTTTCCTACAGAAACATCTGGGTTCATGGGTATCACAGTGTTGAACTATTTTTGTTGTTTTATGCCATCATATTTGTTCATTTCAAATGCGCTTAATGAATCAGGGGGAACCAAAGCATGATGAATGGAAATTAATTCTGTGCAAAAAAAAACAAAACGGTAAAACACAGCTGTATCTTGCGAAACTTATGTATTAGACTTCGACATTGTAGGTGCCCGAACAATAGAGTTGTGCATAGAGTGAGAGGGTGGACCTTGAATGAAAGAAGAATGGATGATTTTTTCGAATGCTGTTACAGTGAGGCGCCTAAATGTACAAGTCCTATCCCAGTCACGTGGGGTTGTAATTAGCTTCACCTATGCCCCGACCCAACGTACCTCTGCGCCCGGTATGTCGCTATTACAATACGAGCCCTCGCGGGTGCTTTGCAGGCGCAAAGTGCCACTACCTACATGGGGACCCTGAAGTGCATAGATATGCCCCCGTGCGTGTCTCTTTATTCGAGTGTTCTGTGACTGAGTGATGTGCCTGTTTAGTATGAAGAGGAGAAGCGATGTAGGTTCTTTGACGCCGGGTATTGTAAACGGGGGAAAGAGTGCTGGTTTCGGCATGTTCAGCCTCAGGGTGACAATGGGGATAAGGTTGGGGATGGGGATGGGGAAAGTGCATCGGCCTCACCACAGCATGAGAAAGACGAGGAAATTGAGAAGGACGTGTCATGTGGCATATGTTTCGAGGAGAAGCCGGCATTGTATGGGCTGCTTAGTGCGTATCCATACACAGCTCTCAACTATTATTATTCTGATACTCCCTAAGGTGGCTGCTCCCACGCATTCTGTCTAAGCGTACGCTCTCCATCCTTCCCAACTTGATACGTTTGACCAATTCCAACAGTGCATCCGCCAATGGCGCGATCCCGAGGGCAAAGACAACGACATGACAGACTCTGGCATCCACAAGACGTGTCCAATGTGTCGCCTTCGCACAAAGTTCATCGTCCCTTCGAGTCTGTTTTATTCACAGGATGACCCGCAGAAAGCCGTGATTGTTGAGAGGTACAAGCAAAGTATGTCGCGGGTGCCTTGTCGGTGAGTTGCAGCATGGTCCATCATATTCACTATGAAACGACGACGTTGGTGATGTTCGGGTAGGTATTTTGTACGGTCGAGGCCATCGAACAGATTCTGTCCTTTTGGTAAGCATCTTTTTCTTCTTCTCTCCGTATCCGCGGTACTTCCTAGCGCTAACGGAAATAGGTCGAGATTGCTTCTACGAACACGCTAACCCCGACGGAACACGCTATGAATTTGCAGAGGGCGTAGACATTATGATGATGGTTCGTCTCCCACCTAATATCACCTACTCATCCTAACATCATGCTGAATGTAGCGTTGGCACCGCCGTCGCACGGGCATCAATAACCCATCCAACCACCACCCAGACCCCATCCAAGCCGCTCTGGAAGTTCTCGAAGGCTTTGCAGAGACCTTAGCCACTGTTAACGACACAGATGATACCGGTGTTAGTCCTTTTATCCTTACTTCGAATCGATTATAATACAACACCAACCTATCACCGATCTGACACTTTGCATATTCCCTTACTGACATTTGTGCTGCTACAGATCCGCCGAGCCATGATTGACATGCATGTCCGCGACATGCTGCGCATCATGGAGGCGGCCCCTGCGTTGCGAACTTTAGAACAGTTAGAACGGATGGCGGGACCTGACCCTGACGAGCCTGAAGCCTCACCATCCGGTGTGGTGCCGGTGTTGGTAGAGGCTAGCCCTAGTGAAGAAACTGATGTTCCTCACTCGATGACGCCAACTCCTTCACCTCCGCCTCCTCGCACGACACCAGTCCCACGGCTCGACGCCTCCTCTTCTGCTACTGCAGGTGCAGCCAATTCGCCATACGAGTCGCTAGACCCAAGGTCACCGGTAAACACATCCCGCTCGACTCAGCTATTGAGTGGTGACTTTGCCTGGATGATGGAGGAGAGCCAAGGGGAGTCTATCGGGCAGGGTGGGTGTTCTTCGTGAAGCAAGTATGAGGTAAAGATCTAGACTTACATCTGCAATATGGAGACACTCTACAATCTAGTAGATATAGAGTCCGAGTGTAGCAATTAGTTTGGTGAATTTATGTATGTATCATAAGTGGGATCCATATCAGGGCTGATCACACAGAGAATAATTTAATAATTAAGGGGTTAGAAACATGTGCAAGAACCCGAAACACACTCCCAAAAGCAACCCAAAAAACAAAACCACTCGCTACTTATCACTGCAGATAATCTCATCCTCCTCCTTCACTACTTCCTCCCACTGCTTCAGTTGTCTCATAAACCCGCGGTTCGGTAGCACCATTGGCCTTTTTGCCTTGATCATCTTAACGGCGTCGCTAGTGGATATTTTCAACTGGGAGATGAGGTAGGCGGCGACGATGGTCGGGCTGCGGGACTGGCCTTTGTAACAGTGGACCTGAGAAAACCAAATGCAAGGTTGGTGGGCTATGCCAGGGACGGTACGAAAGGACCAAAGCGAAGCAGAAGCAGAAGGGAAGACAAACCAGAATATGCGCATTCTCGTCTTTTAGTGCGGTAACGATGAAGTCCCTTGTAATAGCAAAGTATGAAAATATATCTACTGCTGGGATGTCCCCGAGGGGGACGTGGAGGGTCATTAGAGCAGGAGCTGGATGAGAGCGTGAGTCCAACTGAATAACAGACCCGAGAGAGACACGCGACTCGGATACTTCATTGGGAAGGGATGGGGAAGGGAAAGAGAGCGCATGCTCGATGACGCTGATGATGTGAGTGATACGAAAGGAGCGCAGCGTGGCAGCGTTGAGCGCCATGAAAATGTCGGAGATGAAGAGGCGAGGGAGGATCTCGGAAATCATGCCAGCGGGCTGATCGTGTTGATTGGAAGCGCGGGGAAGCGCGGGATAGAGAAGAGGAGGAAGAGGAGGAGGAGGAGGAGGAGGAGGAGGAGGAGAAAAAGGAGCGGAAAATAAGATACCCGTGGAGGAGCTCGGGCAACCCGCGGAGGTGGTGGTCAATGTGTGTGCGAGGAGGGCATGAAGGGTGGCTCCGGGAGGGCGGGCAGTTGTCATCGGGGTCGCGGTCGTCGTGGGTGTTTCCGTGTCAAGGACTGGGTCTTCCTGAGGTTTGCCAACGGCGTCCTGGTGGAAGTTACGGTCAGACATGGCTGTGTAGGCTCGCCTGCTGAGTGTTGCCAGTAGGTATTTTACCACGTCTATCGTGTTCCCCGCAGTCAGCTATTACTCGTTACCCGGAGCGCTGCTGGAGGATATCTATGGTTCGAAGCCACTGTTACGTCTCAGCGTCTGCCACCAGAGCGAGGCATTTAACCTAAACAACGCTCGGGCGTCACTGGAAAATCTATAAGTTAAAGTCCATCTATATAATAACCTACAGTGTAGTAGACTTCCTCGATACAGATTTCAGTCAAGCTTGATTTTAGCTCAAAATTTTGTAGATTAAATTTTAATAAAATTAAATTACAGCTAAGAAGTGTCTAAAGAATATTTTTGCTCTGTAATATGGGGGCAAAAAAGCTCTTTTTGCAGCACAATAAATTATTTTGTGGAACAGGTCACAATGTCACAGGTATAAGTCCTTGATACAAGTGTGACACCTAATTCTCTACACATGGAATTTGCAGCCTGTTGTGGTTAGTCATCCATCTATTCATCACATTCTTCTTCATTTTGCTCATTTTCAATATCATCTTTATCCAATGTTGGGGGAAACTTTGGTTTGAAACCATTGTGCTTCATGCGAAAATTGTTGATGATGAGAAGAGATGGGAATGTGGTTCTGTATTATTAGCATGTCACACTTGGGTAGCCCAAAATCTTTGTGGTCAGATTAAGGTCAAATCAGGTCAAATCCTACCCAGAGTTTTTTTAATTGGCAATAGGAGATGCATATCTTCCCTCATGTGTAGTGATTGGCAGGGGTAAGCCCTGGGTATATTGTGTCTACCCCTACCTATACCTGAGAATACCCTTACCCTTAACAACCGCTAAAGGGTTATAGTGCATATGGGTACAGGTACCCATGGGTTCAATAGGTATTGTTCTTACCCACCACCCACAACAGGTATAAATTTACCTGATACTCAAAATCAATATATTTTCATATTTTACAAAATCTGAATTTATTTAAATATTACCTGTAATGGAATCCCAACCCAGTGTGCTCCTCCTCAGGATTGGTGACCTCATCTGTTGCTGATGTAATCAAAGTTCAGTGCTAACCTGGCTTATATCAGCTTGGTATCACCCACCTCATGCAGCATGTCTCAACTCACAAGTCCAAGCTCTACAAGTCCAAGCTCAAGTTTACATTTATACATCACCACACATCATAGTCTCATCATGGGTTACACTATATCACTGATTATATACTCTCACACCTGCCAAGTAGTAGCTTCATGTTCTGGAAGGAACAAGGTTAGGACTTGGTGCATCTGAGGGTGCTGGATGCCCAGGCAAGAGTGGTGCTTTGTAGAATGTGATGAGGTTATTTGTTGGTATGTATCATGTCTTATTAGATATTCTCTGTGACTTCTCTTGATTGCAGAACATATGGAACCTGTTGAGCATCTCTTAACACGAGGCACTTTTTGGGCTGTATACATTCTACATGGTCCAACTGGAGTCATTCCAGCCTGCCTTTCAGTCTGTTGAATATATTACAACAACTATTGGTCAACAACAAGCTACTTTTCTCTGAAAACTGGTGGCTGATCATTGTGATCTATTCTAGATGCATACAAACAGCTATTGGCCTTGCCCGATGCTCTGCATCCTCCTCTATGTTTGTATGTGACATATATTATCTCCCAACTGCTGTCCCTACAAGTGTTTCACATCATCCCACATTTATCTCTTGGTGTTTATAACCAACACACACTTCTACACACCTGTCAAGTCCACAATACCGAGCTCTGGTTCACTCGGTAATACCGACTGACCGACCCTTATCCATATCATCCCTCACTACTATACGGTCTCAGCTTGGTGCATCTGGTTCATCGTCTGGACCATTCCTCTTACCCTATCCCCTCTACCCCCTACTATTCTCTCATTCCCTGTCCATTCCCTTACCCGTTCTCCCTCAGAACATTTACTATTCATTTATTAATTTGGTCACAGCCCTACTGTTTTATCTTTGGCCGTTCTCTATTGTTCTATTCTCACCCACTCCCTCATTATTTTATTCTCAGCCATATTTCA
>QLPI01011106.1:0-11607 GCA_003314275.1 Chroogomphus rutilus
AGATACATCGTCCCCCCTTTTACATTATTATATTTGCATAGTAAATTGGCTTCTTATTATTCGCTCGTAAATGAGCTAATTCTCACATATAGTCATGAGTGGAATTAACGATTTGGGTCTTTCCCAAACAGTGCGTTTCGATTTAATACCACATTCAGGTTACTGACGTCAGAAATCAGTTGTAAGCAATGAATCGGCCTTCTACATACGCGGCACTTATAGGGGCATGGTCTAATCAGCTGCAAGAGTGGAATTATCCTGGTTTTTAGTATGGGGACTTTGGTGATGATTATTTTCAATAGTCAGTGTCTTCTCTCTTTTCCTAGTTTGACTGATGTCTTTCTAGCCATAATGACATTGGAGATGTGGAAACTCTGGGACAGAATGGATGCTGTGATCTTCCGAACTCGCCCTATATTCATTGTCATACATGGGGCCCTGATCGTCGCAGCAGGGTTTACTGTGTCTGAATTTCTGGGTACGTGGTGGGGTACCAAGTTTATCTATCTACTTACATCCATTCCCCTTTCTCAGCTCCGAACAACATACAATTCGCACATCCACTACACACATGTGTATTGAACTCTGTGCCAAAAGCATACAAATATTTTCATGCGATATCTGTCAGTTTTGGTGTCGCACAAGGACATTGTTTTGACATACGCCTCCCTAGATGTGTTTCGACCTTTCCATCTTCATCATGGTGTTTTTGAACTCGTTGAATCGCCCCCGACCAAGTCACACGCTGCTAATGAAGGTCCTCTATCACGATGGTCTCTGTTTTTTCGTTGTACGTGAATAAACCTATTGAGAAAAGTCTTTGTCTTACTATTTATCCAACCTTGTTTGTTTTTTTCTGTGTGGGGGGCTTATCGACAGGTTGTTTCCAGTAAGTCGTTATGTTCTCGTTGACCCTTCTCTGAGATTAGTTGCCAACTTTAAAGTACTTCGAGCGATGAATTTAGCGCTGGCAATCCATGGTGATGTACGTCTACTAACCCAAAACGAATCTTTAATCTTTTACTTACAATAATGTTATTAGCCTTCCAGACTCTTTTTTGGTGCCAGGTATGCACGCTGCCTTAGGAAAACACATCAAGCTAATAACTTCGTTTTCAGCCTTGCTCTCTCGTTGATGATCATACTCATCTCGAGAATGAACATGAATTCTCGACTAGCCGACTTAGTAACGCGATTCGCTTATGAAGAGTCTTCCATCCCACTCAACATAGCGGGTCCACGAAATGAGCTTGGAGTGCCATTGTGATTGTCCTTGTCTAAATACCTGGATGAACGTAATTATAGAGTTGAACAATATCATCATTCTTTAGGGGGTATAAGCTTTAATTTATTCCAAACACATCTATCAAAAGTCTGCAGATTGACTACTCTAGAATAATGGAGATCACTGCAAATAATAAAGATAGTACAGGAAACTTGAATAATAACCAGATCACACTTGGCACTCGAGACATAATGTCAGGTGAGAACATAGCATATATAAGAGGTGGCAGCAGCCTAGGGGAAACAACCCAGGGATCCAATTTGAATACTGAGACTCTACTGGATAATACATGAAAAAATGGTAGGCGGGATGTTGCAGGGACAATGTCATGTGAGATATGATCTTCTTGATCTACCTACATTTGGTTCCATCCCTCAGCCGTTACACTTTCGTGATTGTCTGAGGTATGCATACTTATTCACTACAGACTACTAGTTACAGATTATCTACTTAGTTAACTGCCTTACTGTTTTCAGGTAGATAATAGAGCTGTTACACGTCCATGTTGTTAGAACCAGGGATCATTGAGTCATTATACATATTCTTCTACACTAAAACCGGTATATCTCCCCCAACCATCATCCAATCAATGCGCAGCTTTACACCGAAGCTCCATATACTATGCAGAACATTCACGAATATTTTCGTGGATTTAGGAGCGGGTTTTACCCCACACTGTCTACCCGGCCCCATACCTACCCCAAGGGCCGGCTCGCCTCATATGGACACGTTGGGAAGGAGATATACTGGCATGTGGTTTCTTTCATTCAGGTTACTTTCATTATATTCTATTTCCATATTCCCCCTGTGAAGTTTTCGCTCTATATCATTCCCACCGCATATATGCGGGTGTACCACGCGTACGGCCGCATTAGGCCGGCTTCTAACTTCACTCCGTGAAGTTTTCACTTATAAATAAAGTCATCTATTTTATATAAAGTAAGAGTAGTCTGTAGTAGTATAAAAAGCAATTACCATTGTAGTTCTTCCCCTATCGCACTAGCCATTAGGCTACAACTATAAATCCATCACTCGCGCTGACCGAAGGTTAAGCGCCGAGCGCATACTTCCCTATTCGGGACTAAGACACCAGCTACTCGTCGTACAGCAAGGCCGGGTCACAGTTGAGTTTCCAACACAAATATATTATATTATACTACTAGATATTATATCTAACTTGTGGGAGGACCACAACCATATAAACCGACGCTTTGGCGCCCAGGCCAAATTCCCGGTACGGCGCCTAAGCGGAGAGTAAACCCGGGACTCAGCTCCCTGTAGAATTGCCATAGGGCAATATATTTTCTAGTCATAAATACATCTAAATTCACAGGAAATTCCATAGGATTATTATCCTATTTATCCCACCGACTCTCCGATATTATAGCGTGGGAAAACCCCAGGAAACCTTATCTGCCACACCCAACTACAGATTAAAAGTCTCAGATTAATCTACACATGTTCATCTGAGTTGACTGAATTTACTGTTTTCTGGTTATGGAAACCAGCCACACTTAGACAGACACGAACCACAAAGATGGCAATTCTTCTACTAATACTTTACTCTCCACTACTCTACAACGGTTTTGGTGTCTAAACTCATGGTACTGCAGCAGAAGCCTGGACCTCCCTTGTATCCTAGTACAAGATCACGAGCAATCTTGCACTTGTCAATGTACAGTGGGAACTATGCAGGATATTCTATTATGATGGTGACAATCTTCTTCATTATATTACCAACCTCTGAAAAAAGTGGGTGCAGGCAAATTCTATTGAGGCAGCAATCAAAGACACTGACTTCCTGTCAAGCATTGGATACTGACGGACTTCAGTACTGCCGAGGGGTGTTGGCGAAAAGGTTGGGCGGACTATGGCCAAGTCCTGCAGGCCAAGAGTAGTGGCGTTGGCTTCAACGTACTCGTGCGTTTTGCCACAGACAGGTACTCGAGGGGATGCTGATGATGCCGGCTCGAGTCGAGGACTTTAACAGGAGAGAAGAAGGTAGAAGGGCCTAAGCCTAGTCGATACCCAGAATGAGGAAGTATGTACATCCATGTCCTACTTATATAGGTTAAGAAGCGACATGTGGAATAAGGAATGTGGGACAACAAGATATGCAGAGCATGTGGTTATTGTCCACAACGAACAAAATTAGAACAAGGAATGCAAAGCGGGGATAAGACAATAAAAGACAGGATAATAGGATCGTGACTCAAGATGGGACAATAGGGAGTGGCCGAGTATAAAACAATGGGGTCGTGTCCGAGGATAATACAAGGACAGTAAGTCCCAAGGTGAAACGGACCGAAGAGTGTGAATGGCGGATGTGCCGAGCCAGGACCGACGCACCAAGTGTTATGCATGCGACGTGGGCACTTGGTCGTGGATATAGGATGATTGCTCAGTCGGTACTGCCGGCGGATGAGTATCGGTACGTGGACTTGACACTTCCATATGATATTCCTTCAATCACTACTCACCTCATGGGACTCCCTTGTTATGACCCTTAACACCTACAAGTCCTCAGAAGATGTCATAGCATGCATCATAATGCATTTAGGGAATAGCACAGGTTAGGCTAACCTGCATGGGTCACCAGGTCAGGTGTCTTTGGGTTTGGGTCAAGGTCAAGCTGAGAGCACCTGTGACCTGGGCCCAACCCATAATGTCAACTATGTATGCATGCATGTGCACATGTACAACACTCACCCAGGGATTCGCTCCTGTCATATGTGTGTGTCTATGACATGCACATACTGTATGCACTACATGTGCATACTGTCAGTATACCACCCTTTCCGATTCCTAATCCAATTTTGAAGCCCTATTTCAAACTCTGCTCTGATTCTGAAACTGGAAACAAGGGTCCAAGGACAAAAGAGGAGTATCTCAACCTCTATACCCAGGCCATGTCCACAAGCTCCATTGTTTGCTAAACCTCCACAACCCCCCACAACACCCACCATTTATACCATCTCCATGCCATCCATGATATCTGAGACATCTGCAACCTCCTGCATGATAGATGGTTGAATCTGTGCACTGATATGTACTCCAAAGGCCAGGAGTCTAAGGACCACCAGGTGGAAATCAGAATAAGCTTAGCACAGTGATTAGGCTCTGTAATAAGTGCCCAATGTTGGGATTATTCCAACAAATCAAGCCTAACATAAATAAAAAAAAGATATCAGTTTTCCTCATTTCTTTGATGGGGAATTATCGGTACATTTTCCTTTTACGTTTCTTTGATTTTCTTTTTATTTTTCGCAACTAAAAATTCTGTATTCGTGTATTTCTAACGACGCAAACTATTTTGATTCCACCCGGAAGTTGCCGGTGTGGTCAACGTTCGTTCTTTTTCACTCCCAGTCAGATATGACATCACCAGGAGTATTGTATATGCTCGCATTTGTCGCACAGAGCATTTCTTCTTCTCCTCAGTGCTTGACCATACTGAGGAGGTGAGCAAAATAATTGTAAAATAAATCTTGTGTCTAACAACTTGTAGTTTATTTAATTTAGGTAGTTTCTTTCAAATGACATAGTGCTTGACCACACTGAGGAGTTTATTTAATTTAGTCTGTGTGTCCCTTGTGCACCTACTTGAGTTGCATTGATATATTAGTGCTCATTTCCCTACACGGTTATGGGCCCCGGGGACAAATCAGACAAGTTAATGGCTGTGGAGAAGTTGTCTACTGATGGTTCCAACTGGCCATTATGGAAAGCAACTCTCCTAAGCTATTTTGAATCCAAAAGCCTTCTCAAACACATCGATGGCACAGCCGTCAGACCTCCAGATCCTCCTACATTTCCCAAAGGCCATATCCTCACAGATGATGAGGAGATCCAATCGGACAAAGCTGAGGAGAGGCTGGAGAAGTATATGTCAAGGGAAGGTCAGGTCAAAGCTCAACTCATTGTTTCTGTATCAGAGTCCTTGGCCCTGATGCTCCAGAAGATGAAGACTGCGAAAGAGGCATGGGATGCGTTAGTCACTGAGATGACGAGGAAGCCCAAGATGGTTGTTGTAACTCTTCAGCGCCAGCTCCAGAACATCAAATGTGCCAAGGGCGATGATCTGAGGGACCATCTAGATAAAGCTTAAGACCTCTACGCAAGGCTCAATGAAATGGGAGCCACCATCTCTGAGACAGAGTTTATCGACATCATTCTTGCCTCATTGCCACCTTTTATGAAGCCATTATGAATTCCCTCACAACTTCTCTTGAGGAAATGGGTGTACCTTTAGACCATGCTAACATTATCAGGGTCTTGAAGGCACAATATGACAGACGTAAATCACTGTCAATTTCCCAAGAAGAACAAGTTTTTGTGGGGACATCAGCTAAACCGGCACCTACAAAACAAGTACTGACTTGTTCTAATTGTAAGAAGAAGGGTCACTCAATAGAAACCTGTTGGGCAAAAGGGGGCAGAAAAGAAGGCCAAGGGCCAAGACAGAAGAAACGGGCCAAATTCAAACTTAAAAGGAGAAAAGGCAAGGCTAAGGCTAACATGGCAGAAGACATGGCAACCTCAGAATCTGACGAGGGCGACCACAAATCTGCCGCGTTCAACAATTTTGATTCAGCAGCCCTGTTGAACGATACACCGGAATCTGTTATTATATTGGATACCGGCGCAAGTTCTCATATGACACTGCACCGGGATTTCCTTAAAGATTACCGCATGTTCCCTGAACCATGCAAGATCCATGCTGCCGATAAGGGTATTTTTGAAGCCCTCGGATCCGGCAGATTGATCTTGCACACAATTTCTAATAGGAAAAGGGCTGAAATTATACTCAATGATATGCTTTACGTGCCATCGATAGCCTTCACACTAATCTCAATCGGCCGCTGTGATAATGCGGGTTACCAAACGGAATTTGCACATCAAAAATGCGTGATTAAAAACGCGATCGGTAAAACTCTAATGCAAGCCCCCAAAATTCGCGGCCTATACCGCTTAAACGATGACTCAAGAGTGCCTTCTATTCATTTATGTTTATCAGTGATTGATATACATAAAAAGCTTGGACATATCTCGCTGAAATCCCTGAGACATTTACTCAATCTGTCAAGTACCCGTACCGAGACCCATCTATTTGGCATTGCTGACCGAGCAATCATCCTATATCCACGACCAAGTGCCCGCGTTGCATGCATAACACTTGGTATGCCGGTTTCGGCTCAGCACGTCCACCATCCACACTCCCTGTCCCCACCCCTCGGTCCGTCTCACCTCGGGACTTCCTGTCCTTGTACTATCCTCGGTTACAAGCCTTGTCTTATAGCCTGGCGCCTCCTATTGTCCTATCTTTGGACACATTCTATTATTCTGTCCTTCATTGTTCTATCCCCATTTTACATTCCTTGTTCTAATTTAATTTGTTGTGGACAATAACCACATGCTCTGCATACCTTATTGTCCCACATTCCTTATTCCACATGTCGCTTCTTAACCTATATAAGTAGGGCATGCATGTACATATTTCCTCATTCTGGGTATCAACTAGGCTTAGGCCCTTCTACCTTCTTCTCTTCTGTTAAGTCCTCGACTCGGGCTGGCATCATCAGCATCCCCCCGAGTATCTGTCTGTTGCAAATACAGTGGCACGCACGGCAAGTAGGGTGCAACGCACGAGCACGTTGAAGCCAATGCCACTACTCTTGGCCTGCAAGACTTGGCCATAGTCCGCCCGACCTTTCGCCAACACCCCTCAGCAGTACCGAAGTCCATCAGTAACCGACGCTTGACACAATCATAGGATGGTATCAGGCTTAAATTCATCTATGGTCGGTGACAAGATCTCCTGCGATGCGTGCGTCAAATCTAAAATGACACGCAAACCTCTTCCTCAAGAATCAAGCGAAAGATCTACTCAATTCGGTGATAAGATCTATACCAATGTGTGGGGGCCTGCTAGGCACCCAACGATCGATAAAAAGATCTATTACATTTCATTTACCAACAATCACTCAAGGGAATCAGTGCTTTACTTAATGAATTCAAAAGATCAGGCACTGCAGAAATACAAGGTTTATGAAGCCATGCTCCTTCGCCAACAGAACACCCACATTAAAATATTGCTATCCGATAGAGGGGGTGAATACACGAGTAATAAATTCGAATCTCATTTGGCCAAGCAAGGCACACATCACAAATTAACAGTGCACGATACACTGGAGTCAAATGGCATAGCTGAAAGGCTCAATCACACTCTAGTGGAACGTACGTGTGCTATGCTAATTGAATCAAATCTCCCCAAATATTTATGGGGGTATGCTATCCAACATGCCAATTATCTTAAAAATCGAACCTATACTCGGGCTTTACCTGATAAAACCCCTTATGAAATCGTACATAATCAAAAGCCGGATCTTCGCAATCTACATACTTGGGGGGAGGATGTTTATGTAAAGATAAAGCAAGGAGATAAATTAATGCCAAAGGCCAAGAACGCCAAATGGATTGGTCACTCAACCCACAGTAACAGCCATTTAATATACTGGCCGGACTCCAGGAAAATTACAACTGAACGCGACGTTCTATTCAATGAAAAATCACGAGAGACCGTTCCTATAATACCTACCGATGAGTCACCGAAGTTACTCCCTACATGGCCTAAACGTGTTCCGCTGCCGCAATCAAGTGCACCAGCACCTATTCCGCACGCTCCGCCTATAGAAACAGGCAATGATGGAAAAAAAATGATCCAAGATACCGGTCTTGAAGATCTCCAACCCGGTCAGATGGCTACGAGTGGCCTGCATGAAACTGAGCCGCCAAGAAGGAGTGAACGTATCCGGCTTCGACGGGAACAGCCGAGTGCCGGATCGATTACAAGATCGCAACCCAAGGTTGATGCTGGCGCACATATTAGTACACTAGCAGAGGAGATAGATCTGGACGATTATGAATTCCACATTAATGAATCTGCGATCAGCGCATCATCACCCAATGATGAATTTACAGGAGAAAGGTTCAATCTACCGACAAATGCAGATGAAGCCTTAGCCAACCCTATATGGAAAAAATCTATGAACGAAGAATATAAAGCATTAATCGAGAAACAAACAAGGGATCTCATTATGCCGCCACCAGGCGCCAATATAGTAGGTAGCCGATGGACATTCATTCAAAAGAGAGATCCACAGGGCAAAATCTACAAAGCAAAGTCACGCGTTATAGCTCAGGGATTCACACAGAGCTTTGGCATTGATTACGATGAAACCTATGCTCCAGTCATTCGTCTATCATCCTTACGCACAATATGCGCGATCGCAGCAAGGAATGACTGGCCTATCCATCAGATGGATGTAGACAATGCATATATTAATGCACCGCTTAAGGAACCTATCTATATGAAACAGCCGCCCGGATATGAACGTGGAACTCAAGATCATATGCTTAAACTAAAGAAAGCCATGTATGGACTCAAGCAATCCGGATGCAAATGGTACATTTGTCTATCTAATGCATTACAAGATCTTGGATTTTCAATATCGGCCTCAGACGCCGCCGTATTCTATAGACGCAGACATGAAAATCACGTGGTCATAGCTGCAGCAGTTGATGACCTCACAATTACGGCAACAAATATGACTATTGTAGATAAGATCAAACACAATATCGCTCAGATCTTCAAAATGAAAGACCTTGGGGAGATCCATTGGTTACTCAATATGAAAATCGAACGCGATCGGAAACTACGTACAATTACCTTTTCCCAACTGGTATACATCAATAAAATAATTAACCGGTTTAATCTACAAGATGCCAAGACACACATAACACCTATAGATCCTAATGTCAGATTATCTAAAGACCAATGCCCGGTGACCGATAGTGAAAAAGAGGAGATGAATAAAATTCCATATAGACAAGCGATCGGCTCGCTCATGTGGGCAGCTGTTGCAACGCGTCCAGACATTTCATTTGCCATATCATTGCTCTCACAGTTCCTTGATAACCCTGTGTGAAAGGCAACAAATTCCCACAGTAATGTGTTCTTTCAACTGGGCCAAAAGGCCACTATGCCAGGTTATCTGGCATTAGTCTGTGGGCACTATTTAAACAGCAACTTGTTACATGTATTCACCAACCATTGCAATGGTATGTAACACCCTGGTCAAATGCATTGGGAAGCGGCTAAGAGAGTATTTAAATACCTAAAAGGAACTAGAGATTATAAACTAGTTCTAGGTAAAAGCCGTGAAGGACTCGTCGGATACACCAACACTGACTGGGCATCTCAAGATCATCGTCACTCGATTTCTGCATACATTTTCCAAATCGACAGCGGACCAATCTCTT
This sequence comes from Chroogomphus rutilus, assembly GCA_003314275.1. NCBI lineage: Eukaryota > Fungi > Basidiomycota > Agaricomycetes > Boletales > Gomphidiaceae > Chroogomphus > Chroogomphus rutilus. Next base: position 9,608 of record QLPI01011106.1, read on the forward strand.
GGAGCTGCCAGAAGCAATCTATAATAGCGCTATCTTCGACGGAAGCCAAATTCATTGCGCTTACCCATGCAACAAAAGAAGTGCTTTGGATCCGTCACTTAATTACAGAAATTTTTCAACCCATTCAATTTCCGATCAAGATCCATTGCGACAATCAATCAGCGATCACTATCACACACGGTAATCAACAACATACGCGAACCAAACATTTCAACATCCGACTTTACTTCATTCGTGACTCACTCAAAAAAGAAGACATCGCCGTTCAGTATCTACCGACCGATCATATGTTAGCGGACATCCTTACCAAAGGCTTACCTGGCCCGAAAGTGAAGGAGATCACCGGAAAACTCAATTTACATTAGGCTTGAGGGGGCATGTTGGGATTATTCCAACAAATCAAGCCTAACATAAATAAAAAAGGGATATCAGTTTTCCTCATTTCTTTGATGGGGAATTATCGGTACATTTTCCTTTTACATTTCTTTAATTTTCTTTTTATTTTTCACAACTAAAAATTCTGTATTTGTGTATTTCTAATGACGCAAACGTCATATTTTGATTCTGCCTGGAAGTTGCTGGTGCGGTCAATGTTCATTCTTTTTCACTCCCGGTCAGATATGACATCACCGGGAGTATTGTATATGCTCGCGTTCATCGCGCAGAGCATTTCTTCTTCTCCTCAGTGCTTGACCACACTGAGGAGGTGAGCAAAATAATTGTAAAATAAATCTTATGTCTAACAACTTGTAGTTTATTTAATTTAGGTAGTTTCTTTCAAATGACATAGTGCTTGACCACACTGAGGAGTTTATTTAATTTAGTCTGTGTGTCCCTTGTGCACCTACTTGAGTTGCATTGATATATTAGTGCTCATTTCCCTACACCCAAGCCACAGACTTAGTACCAGGAAGTTGGCTCTATTGACTCCAATGTATAGATTTGTAAGCTAGTGCACAGACCACTTACATAAGGGTATATAATGAGGGCTCACCAGCAGTAGAATCCTTAGACTTTCCTGTTTGGATTTCCTGTTATGATTCGGTGACGCCGAGATAATCGGTTAAGTCCTACAACCACTTCGGAGTGGCTAGGCTTCAACATGCTCATGCATTGCGCCCTGCTGTTCCGTGTGTGCCACTAATTTGGATCAGGAGGGGTCTTGTAAGGATGCCAAGGGTGTCGGCTCGAGCAAAGGACTTTAGAGATAAGAAATGGACAAAGGGGTGCAAACCGATTTGATATTCTGAGTGAGGAACTATCTACATACATCCCGCTACTTATATAGTTAAGAAGCAAGATGTGGAACAGGGTGGCGTAAGGAATGGAAAACAATAAGGTATGAAAAATCCACATGTAGGCATTGTCCACAGTGATCAAGAATAGAATAAGGAATGTAAGCGGGATTAGAATAATGGAAGATGGCTGACAATAAGATAATGAGGGAGTGGAGGAGGAAATAGAACAATGACGACCGGAGATAAAACAATAGGGCCGTGACCGAAAAATAATGAAGTAGTAATATGTTTCAGGGGGAGCGAGTCAAGGAATGGATAGGGGGTGAGAGAACAATGAAGAGGATAGGACGAGAGGAGTGGTCCAGACGATGTACCGGGTGTACTGAGCCAAGGCCACATGATAGTGCAAGATGATGTGGGCAAGGGCCGGTTGGTCGGTATTCCTAAGTGAGCCAGTACTCGGTGTTACGGACTTGACATTTCCCCTGCCTAGGTGAGAGCCCCACATGTATTTAGGTAGTGATTATATAAATTTTGGATTTCCCCTGCCTAGTCCCCTCTATGAGAAAGTTCTGGAGAAGCTTGGAGGGTTACCCTAACACATCTATATGACATGAACACACTATACATACATACACTGTACTTGCATGTGTATGACATGCAGGTGCTGACACAAACATGCTGACATGAACATACCAACACAATGTAAGTGGTCTGTGCACTAGCTTACAAATCTATACATTGGAGTCAATAGAGCCAACT
>QLPI01011108.1:0-11584 GCA_003314275.1 Chroogomphus rutilus
CCAGCCTTTCTCGTCGCATGGGGCGGCATGGCTGCTCAATCCGCCCGTCTATTGGGCCTCCTCAAACTGAGTCTTGATTTGCGAAGACTCGGCGTACCCCGGTGGGAGACACTCCTCTATTGGGGCAGCTTGCTCGTTGCAGTCGGTGAGTAGCCGATCTACGTGCCTGTACTTTCTCCTCAGCCTCGTCGCAGCGGCAATGTTTGCTTCGAACGCAATCAGTATTGGAGTGCTCAGGTGTGACTAGATCATATGCGTTTAGTCCCAAATAACAATAGACCTGTTCCAGCCCTCTCTCGAACACCAAGTTTGCTCTCTGTAGCCGGAAACAGTGGGTCGCTCCCCATGTTCCATCGTATGTACGCTCACCCGTTGCTGCTCTGCCCAGTTTCTTGCCCATAGCAGTCGTGTCTTCTGTCATCAACATTCTTCTTGAAGTGTACAGCGTTATCCGTATATACTACCTAATCGTTCCCAATTTCCTCTTGCCACGTCACAAATTCGACGCCCTGCTCGACGTCCGAATGTCCCGGGCCCTGAGCCTCCTCATCCTGGACATCGTGACGGCTGTGCCCGCAGCGCATTTCTTCAACGTCCCAGCAGACTTCATTCCCGGCAGTCTCGGTGCACTCGTCGTACTCGGTGCGTTCCACCCACCCCTTATGCACTCAATACTCACATACCCCCACACCACCAGCTGCATTCAACCAGAAGTCTCCAAATGTCAGGCTCGCGTCCACAGCATCCATCCCGGGAACCCGCCCCGAGTCTCTACACTCCCGCTCCACGATCGAGATCAAAAAGATGCCCTCCTCCCGCTCCCTCGTCGACCACCGCCAACGCGTCTCCCACCCTTTCGCTGCAAGCGCCCTCCTCGACCAATCCCCCGAAACCGAGGACTGGCCAGAGTCCGCATCGCCCCACGACCCCGAGAAAGTGTACATCCCAGAATTCACCCAGGCCCCCAGACGCAGCAGCGGCGGCGCGAAACGGCAGACGTGGCGCAGCTCCGACCTGTCAGCCGTGGCAGCCGCGAGCGAGACTGACTCGGACGTCGCGCGCAGCGTCAAGGGTGCCGTCGTCGGGTTCGCGTTCAAGGACGTGGTGGGCACCGGACGGAGACAGCAGCGCGAGCACAGCTTCTTGCCTCGGATGCCCGAGAATCTCCATTCTGCCCGTGCGGAGGTTCTTCCGCTGAGCACGCCCATCCGCGTCCCGAGACCTGTACACCCCCCGCAGACCCTCCACGTGGACACCATCGAGCGGGCGTCACGCTTCGAACGCGACATGCCCAGCTCCGTCGGGCCATCTCCCTCCTCGCTCACACCGCCCCAAATATCCATCACACTCTCCAGCCCGCGGTTCCCTCCCGTGCCAGGAACCGCCGCCCGTGCTATCGGCAACGGTGGCGGTGGCGGCAGCAGCACGACGACGACGCCGAACAGTAGTAGCCGCCCAAGCATCTCCATCTCCGTCCCGAGCAACGTCGGCAGCAAAGGCAGCTCTGACTCCGCAAAGTCCTCGCTGCACCTCACACCAAGCACGCCCGCGCAGTCGCACCCCTCACGGCGCGCGTCATCTGAGAGCGACTGGCGGTACGACTCGCGGCACGACTCGCGACATGACTCGCTGCAGCATGAATCCTCGCGGCATGACTCGTTCGGCTCGCACCCGTCGTCGTCGGGGGAGGAGGCGCCGTCGCTGCAGCTGCAACTGGTGGTGCACCGCAATTCGGGCGGGTCGGGGCGACTCCCGCCGGCGGACGACGATCTGTCGATCGTGTACGAGGCGTCGCACGAGGACTCAGACTCGGTGCCCCCGTCGCGCGCGTACCGCCCGACGTTTGGGGAGCACATGTTTGTGGAGGGCGGAATTGGGCGGCCGATTTCGACGCCTGTGGGCGTGCCGGAAGATGTGCAGGAGGGCGGGCAGAGTAACGGGTCGCAGTAGTGTGTGTGGCTTGGCCGCTCTTGATATTACATTGTGGACATACATACCACCGTGGACAACTATACTACTCTCGTTCACTTAGGCAGATTTACCTTTTTCGGTTTCATTTCATTGTAGTCTAATTCATAGGTTTTGAATTGAAAGTTTGCGGATTAAAAGGGAGAAAGAAAAAGTGATGGTGATTAAAGTGTGTATGAGACGAGTCAATGATACACGTGAAGAAAAGTCTAGGGAGATGCCAAGGTAAGAGAAAAAAAAAGGAAAAAAAAAGATGGAGCACAAAGCCGACAGAGAGATACAGTAAACGATGTGGTTCACGACCACCGCGACAGACAAAACCCACCCTACGTCGACACCATCCCAGGATCAATCTCCCCAGGAAATCCTGGAGTCCCAAAAATAACATCGAAAATCTCCTTCCCGTCACACGACAGCGGCGGCAGCTGCTCCTCCTGCCCTTGTCCATGTCCGTTCCCCTGCCCACTCCCCTGCCCATTCCCTTGCGCCGCCGCCGCAGCACCCCCGCCACTCACACTAAACCTCCGCGCCCGCTCCTGATCCCATATCCGCTCCAGCGTCTCGCACAAACTCCTCAGCCCGTACAAAAATCCTAGATCCGGCTGCTCCGGGTGATGCGGCGGGAACCGCGCATAAATGAGCCCAGACTCGGGGTCTACATCTGCCTGGTATCCCGTGCCACTGCTCATCTCCATAGTCGTCGCCGCTTTTGCGCGGTGCTCTCGATCACGATCGCGATCGCGATCGCGGTCTGCGTCGTACGGAAGGTAGTCGCGCCCCGTCGTGGTATGCGCAAAGTCAACGACGCGGATATTGAGCTCACCGCGCTTCCGCCTGCCGGCATGCGAGCGCCGCGCGACGGGGCCAAGCAGGAGATCCTCGCTATGCGTGCGCCGGAGCGACGCAGGGGTCTCGTGCTGCTTGTGCGTGTGGTCCCCACGGCGCCGGAGCGAGTACCTGTCGATCGACTCGCCACGCGTCGAGCGCGACGACGGCGAATCCGAGACGCAGCGCGCGTAAGCCTCCTGGACGTCGTGGTCGCCGTCGTATATGAAGAGCAGACTGCACCCGTAGAACCTGTACCCCTTGAGCCTGTTGATGATGCGCGCGAGGGCGTACAGCTTCTGGAGGAGCACGGGGATGTGGTGCACGAGGAGGTGCTCGCCGTCGTGGAAGAAGGAGGCGAAGACGGCCTGGAAGTCCTCGGTGCGCACGTCGCGGCCGGGGTACTTGTTCTGCATGACGTAGGACTGGGTCGCGTGGTTCCAGACCTGTGGGAGAAGGTGAGCGTCATATCACCAGCGTCTGCCGTGCGAGCCTTGACGGGCCGCGTCCGTGTGTGTGTGCGTGCGTCCCAGGGGGCCTCAGCGGTGCCGAAGATATACAGACGTTGCACCGCATCACGCAGATAGCGCACAAACACAGCCGTGCCCCATGGCACAGCACTGCATCGCAGCACAACCACGACGCTTGCACACCATCCACGCACGCACACCGACGCCGCCATCGACAATGAGCTCGCGACTCACCTGCATCCCGCATATCCTCGCCCCCAGCGTCCGGCTCGTCGTGCGGTCGCACTTCTTCCGCTGGCTCTTCTTCTTCGCGGTCGTCGCGTCCACCCCGTACTGGCGCGTGCCCATCTTCAGGTCGAGCACGCACGGATGCTTCAGGCGGCCTGTCAGGTCTTCCATCAGGATAAAGTGCTCCTGCCTCGAGAGCGGGACTGCACCCGGCGTCGCAGGCGCGTGGCCAAGTTGCTGCTGCTGCTCCTCTGGAGTCGTGCGCGCCGGGGCAAAGAGGGACTGAGGCGGGGACGCGTCGGGCTCGCATGACCGCGAGCGGCTCCGTTTCCTTATCCCGCCTTCCGCGCCCCCGTCAACTTCACCAGGTCCACCGGGACCCCGTCCATCTTCAAACTCGAAAAAGTCTACCACACTCTCAGCACGCACCCTCCCCCGCGCACGCCTCGTCTGCTCCCGCTCCTCCTCCATCGCTCTTATTCTCGCCGGCGTCGCAATCAAGCCCTCGCTCTGCACCCGCCGCAACGCGCCCCCCTCATACACGCCCTCCTCCTCCTTGAGCCGCGCGACACCTCCACCACGCCTGCGCTTCCTCCGCACCCTCATCCCTGGCGCGCCAGCACCCTCCCCGTCGACATCCCCATCATCCGCCTCACACTCGTCCTCCGTACGCACGCCACCGAGACGACACGCGCGCCGTTGGAACCGCTTCAGGATTGTGCCAAACACATGGTCCTTCAGCTTCGTGTTAACCATCGTGGACCCCGTCCCGCCGAACGCGTGCGACGCCACGGGTGTTTGCGTCCCTGTGCCTAATGTGCCATGGGGGCCAGCATATCCCCGGTGCGACGCCGCGCCCCTCATCGGCGGGCGCACGTCCTCGTTTTCCCCAAGTCTCGCAGCAGTTTTAGGGTCTCTAGCTAACCCTCTTTCCACGGGGGAGCACGCCATCGGCGTCTCGCCACCCATCTCACCCCACGCCCACGATTCCTGCTCCTGCTCCTGCTCCTGCTCCTTCTCCTGCTCCTGCCGGTCCTCGACCTCGTTGCGCGCCAGGGGACTCATACCCGCGCCACCGTCCCACCCGGTCCTGACGCGCAAATCAGGACTAGAGGACGCAGCCGCGGGAGCGATCAGTGGCGCAGTCAGCGGGGCTGGCACAGACGACTTGCGCCCACGGAGCATCCACTCGGGCATGATGTGCCAGTTGCAATCGAGCGGCACTTCCGGAAGCTCAGTGTCCGTGTCGGAATCGATATCGATGTCGGTGGCGGCCGTACCCCACCCCGGGCTGGCGGCTGCATTTTGTCTAGGGGATCTAATTTGGGATGGTTTAGGGGTGGGGGTAGATGAGGGTGAGGGCCTCGCGGGGTGGCTGCAGACGGGAGATTTTGGGTTGGTGGTTTTGGGGCTGGAGAGTTTTGTTTCAGGGGTCTTGGAGTACAAGTTCGGGTCACCCTTGGTTGATGTTTTCCGGCGGGACTTGGGTGACGACGCGTGCGGCACAGTGCCCTCTCCTGGACTGTCTGCAGCCCTCCGGACCGCACGCGTGAGCCCCGACGGTGCGCGGGGATAGTGAGCGAGCTGTTCTTGTTCTGGAGGCGGTGTAGGCGGGCCAATGGCGGTGGCGGCAGGGTGGCCATTATTCCCAATCCGCACCCTCCTATAATTAACGAGCATGACACCGAGATAACGCGGAATGAAACCCAGCAGCGGCGGAGCCTCACGCTCCACGGCCTCATAGAACAAGTTCTCACGCGACACAAGGGGCTGAAAGAGCCAAAAAAAAACGCGATATGCCTGTCAGCCATCCAGAAAAGACGAAAGAATATATAGCAAGACGCGCCTTGCACACGGCCCGCTTGGTAAACTTGTATATCGCGCTATGGCCGCCAACCTGGTTCCGGAATGGGCGGAGCGGGATGTGTGGGAGCCGGCCCGCAAGCATCTGGAGGTCGGGGTCGTCTCCGGGCGACGGCGGCGAAAAGTACGAGTACGCGCCCGGCCCGTCGGTGTCTGCTGGCGGCGAGAACGCGTCGTACGCGCTCGACGACAGCGAGATGGTGTTGTGCGCCGTGTCCCTCTCTGCACGTGTCGTGTCCGCGTCCGCGTCGAGCACACGCGCTCGCCGCGGGGTCGTAAATTCAGGGGTCACGCTCTCTGCGCGAGTCTCTGCACGCGCCAAATCGCGCATGCGGAACGCGGAGCTCGCGCCGCGCCTCTCGCGTGCGGACGTCGTTGCGGTGCTGAACGTGGTCACGCTTGCCGAGTCCTCGTCCCACGTGTCATCGTCGGTCGTCCACGGCGAGAACGGCGTCACTGGTCGGCGGTGCGTCCCCGGAGACGCAGCCGCATCAGGCGGCGGTGGAACATCCCCCGGAGGAGGCGGCTGTGGGCCGGGCTTGTTCGGTGTCTGCGGGGCGGGAATAAGTGGGCGGGCGTAGGTCACTGGGGACAAGGCGAGCGACGTTGTCGCACGTGTCCGCAGTGCACGCGGTGATGGCGGGCCGTGCACGTGCTGGGTCGTGCGTCGCTCAAGTGCAGACGGCGCACCGGGCACCGGGACCGGCCCCGGGGGCGGTGTAGGCGGCGCGGGGACACTGTCGTCGTCACGGTCACGCGGGCGTGGAAGCCGCACGTCGTTGCGCCAGTTGAGCAGGTCTTTGAAGAGGTCATCGCGGAATGAGTGCTGACGGTTCGGTGGCGCGAGGACCGGCTCGGCAGTGCTGCTCTCCCGGCTCCGCACCCGCTCGAGGGCGGTCGAGCTCTTCTGGCGGCGGAGGGCGACGTTCTCCCTGTCTGGCCACGCGGCGCGCTTCACGAACTGGGCCTCGCCGACCTCTTCCTCCATGCCGCCGGGGTGGGCATGTGGATCTATGGTGGCGGGCAGGGTGGACGAACGGGAGGCGGGCTGCAGCCTCGGGGAAGGGGGGGCGTGCTGGGACTCTTTGAAGAGCTGGAGGCTCGCAGCGACCTTGCGGGCCACGCCCGAAGGGGAGTGGGGCGGAGAGAGCGGGGGGTCATCGGTGGAGGAGGCGTCGTCGGAGTGCGGGGAGGGAGGAAGGGTGTATGAGGCGGGCGGCGCGGGGACCGACGTCGCGTGCGTAGTGTAGAGGGGCAGCGGCGGGAGATGCGACGCATATGGCGGCACTGTCGCGCGATGGAGGCGGTGGGTGTGCAGGTCATTGGTCGCAGACATGGGTGGTCGTCGCACACACAGCGGCGGGAGAGGAGAAGAAATAGGCGCCGGAGCGGGCCACGTGCACCGCTTCGAACGTGTATTAGGCTCGAGCATTTTGGCTAGCACAACCATAACAACCAGTCTGCATGCCTACCCATGGCGTGATTGGAATTCCCTCTCACGAATGCTCCCCACGGCCATCCCCGCATCGATCGCCGAGATCGTTGCCCCACCCGTTCTCACATCCACCGACCTCCCAATGTAGCGCATCTCATGACCACCATCTCTTGGCGCACGGGCACCCTCTCAAATTGGCCGACTCTCTCCCCGACGCTGTGCACGCAATCCGATAATATCTTATATCTACACATACCTCTACATATTGCCCTGTTATCCACTCACGAGGGTATCCACTCCCCATTGTCTAACCATGGCTAGGGACCGATAATAGTGTATTAGAGTTTGCGTTTAAGGTCGTCTGCCTATACTAATTTTGACAGTTCTCCCAAAATGTCATATGGCCCTGCGCAGCCAATCGTCGTCTTTCAACATTGGTTTCAAGAATTATGCGACCGGCGGAGACTTGGGCGCGTTAAACGTTAAGTCTCTGAGTCTAATGTTCCGAAGCACCCCACAAAGGATGGAGCCATAAATACTCCCCCTCCAATCACTTCTATTCCCAGTCATGGACCTCGCAGATGCGGTGTTGGAGGGTGCAGAACACCACATGCGCCATTGAACCTAACACAAGAAGACAGACGGCCACAACAACCTCCACATATCTTGTCTACTACGTCGCGATTGCAATACCTTCTCAACTCCAACGTCCAACCCATGAATCATCCTCGTCGTTCAAACCACTGCCCACAAATGTGAATGGATTCGGTGCGTCCAACTTCGGATGCATATCTACATCGTAATGTTTAGAATCCCAGTCGTGATTCTTGAACGGGTCGTCACCGAGCGGGTGTTTGTCGTTTTTGCGGTGTGAGCACGGTTCTGTCCGTTCTCCAGAGATTTTCCGGCCGCGCTTGACCAACTGCACGCTTCCCCACCTCTTCCACGGTATCTGTTGAGCCATGTAAATCCGTCATCTCGAGCAGCATGCCAGATGAGCGGAAGGTGCACCGGGGGCGTAGCGGCGCCGGGATGCAGGAATTCTTTTTCCAACATTTGACTGCAAATGGCTGTCATAAAGCACCGAATTCGCTGTATCAGTGCAGGAAACTAAACATCTTAAGAAAGCTGGTGGGGTAGCGAAGACAAGGAAATATCGACGGAGAAGGTCTCGTCGGCATGGGGAAGGGGGAACGCATGAATGATTACTTTGCGGATAGCGAGCGCAGTTAGGTAAGTGATTTACAGCCATACCTAAGGTAGAGTTTGAAAAAAAATCAAAAAAATCACAAAACAAAATACTTCTGAAACATACTTCTGAAACATACTTCTGAAACATAGAATTTGCTAATGGCACTTGACGTGAGAAATATAGCAGCTAAAATATGAGCCTCCATAGAACTGATTTTTTTGTACCAGATGCCATCCTGATAGATTGCTACAATATACACATATATCAGAGTCAAAACTAGATCTGAGGGAGTATATAAACAGACCTATATCTATGCTCTTGGTACAAAATACAATTATATACTATTATGAGAGTGAAAACCACTCATCTCAGCCCCATTTTTCATTAAGAAGCTGGTATTTATATATTATTTTGGACTGGTAACCAGTATAGAAATTTTGTTTTCCATAGTAGTTTATATATAATTATGCTTGGATTCTGTGCTACTACAACAGCTGTACTAACCAAATATAGAGTACAGATACTGTTACAATATATATACTATACTGCAAAGAGAAGACATGAAATAGAGTATATATACTAAAAGCATGATGTAAGGGCAACCCTCAGGCTCTTCTGGAGATACAGTACAGGACAAGCAAACTCAACCAAAAATGTTGACCCAATTTTCTGGCAAAATCGGCTCATTGAAATTGATAATAGACCATTAAATGAAGTATATAACATAAAAAATAAAGTCAATGTAATGAGCCAATTTTTTCTAAAATTATTTTTATTTTGGACAGGTCAAAATTTTGAACACACCCCAAAAAAAAAACAAAAAAATATCAAAAAAATGTACAATCAATAGCTATGATTGAGTAGTGTATGATTCCGGTAAAAGTGTGAAAAAAATTGAAAAAAAAACTATATACCATATTCATAAACAAATAAATACAAATGTGGAACAATCATTACCTGGCCTTGAGACGTTGCATAATGCCTGCTGGCTGCTGTCTAAAATGCAAATGAAACATTACTGGACTATGAAATCAGAATAAGGATCAGGTTACTGAAAGAGATGAACATATAGAGCATCTAACAACACCTACCGATTATGAATCTGACAGGGAATTGCCAACTTCTGTGAACATTTTTTACAACCATGCCATGGGTGGAATGAATTTTTGTTTAGAGGGAGAGGGGACTGAGAATGACAGAGCTTCTGAAGCACACATTTATGAATATGAGGACTCAGAAGAGGATTGTTATGGCCCATGCTGCCAAATAAACCCACATTAAACCCCACAACCACCTGCACCATTTCCGGGACCTTTCCGATCGCTCAAAGTCTGAATAACCAATTTCTGGATTTCCGATGCATCATTCCGAGGTTCTGTGTTTCTGAACTTCCAAAGATTCTGAAGTCAAGGTTCCGCTCCTTTGATAGATGACGCACAGGATCATTGCGTACCTCACTCCTTTGTTCTTCATTTTATATTGCCCCTTGTACTCTCTTCCCCCCCTTGTCTTTACTCGGTAGCATAACACATAAGTTGAAGCCAAGTCACTGCGACCTCAAACCACTCATACCACCCTATACCATGAACAGTTCCAAGACCCCCAGCACTTCCCGACTTTCCGTCCCCATTCCAAATCCAACCCCGAGTCCGCGACCCTTAGTCCCTCCATCTCCGGAGTACGAACCCCCCTTCGGAAATCATTCGGAACCCTCCAGAAACCCTTCCGGAAGCCTTTAGCTAAGCACCAACACGTGGATTTAACAAGGATCCAGATTCAGAATAGGACAAGGATGATCTTCAAGAAAGGCTCTTTGATTTTGCTGTCAACCAGGGAGATGACTTACATAAAGGATGAAGATTGGGTGCCACCTCAGTTGAGGAAAAAAAAGCAGTGAGAAGGCAAAGGTATCTTCACATTGAACCCTAATTGTAAATTAAAAATTTACAATAAATTGTCAGGTCAGCCAAATAAGTACAAGAAGGGCCCAGATGTCATGAGCAAGTCCAGTCACACACAACGTTGATATAAGAAAGCAACTGCAAATCAGAAATCCCTTGATGCATTTGGGTTTTTATCTATGCCTGGACCTAGCTACCGACAATGATCCCCTTTGATTGAAATTGTCAAAGTGCTATCTAAGCCTGAGTTGAGGCCGCTATATTTGGATACAAATTTACCTAAAGAGGTGCAACATGACATCAATGCTGACATTACCAATACCCAAATCTGACAAGAAAGTGTTAAGGTCAGAATTCCACCTGCTAATGAACAGGATTCAGAATTGGGCCTATATATGTACACAAGCTGATTTAGAAGATGATATTGATGAGGCTGTTGCAGATGGACTGGAGATTAATTCATGGGAGTTTTTGCAAGATCAAATCAAGAAAGACCTAACAAAAAAGCACCAGATGCTCACCCTATCTGACACCAATAAACTACTGGTTCTCAGAATTTTTGCAACATTATGGATTAAAGGATTGGGAATAATGGAGGTGAGTAAACAAATTGCTCAACAATAGCATGAAGGAGCTGGAACTCACTTTGCTTGAAAAGTTCATTGGCACTATCAAATATTTGAACAACTGTCAAGCGTCGGATATGACGGACTTCGGTACTGCCGAGGGGTGTTGTCGAAAGGTCGGGCGGACTATGGCCAAGTCCTGCAGGCCAAGAGTAGTGGCGATGGCTTCAACGTACTCGTGCATTGCCCCCTACTTGCCGTGTGTGCCACTGTATTTGCAACAGACAGATACTCGGGGGGATGCTGAGGATGCCGGCCCGAGTCGAGGACTTAACAGAAGAGAAGAAGGTAGAAGGGCCTAAGCCTAGTTGATACCCAGAATGAGGAAGTATGTGCATCCATGTCCTACTTATATAGGTTTAAGAAGCGACATGTGGAATAAGGAATGTGGGACAATAAGGTATGCAGAGCATGTGGTCATTGTCCACAACAAACAAAATTAGAACAAGGAATGCAAAGCGGGGATAGAACAATAAAAGACAGGATAATAGAATATGTCCAAAGATAGGACAATAGGAGGTGCCAGACTATAAGACAAGGCTGGTAACCGAGGATAGTACAAGGACAGGAAGTCCCGAGGTGAAAAGAACCGAGGAGTGCAGATGGCGGATGTGCCAAGCCGGGACCGGCGCACCAAGTGTTATGCAGGCGACGCGGGCACTTGGTCGTGGATATAGGATGATTGCTCGGTCGGCACTGCCGGCGGATGGGTCTCGGTACGTGGACTTGACAACAACTTCCTGAAGAAAAGTGTGGTAGTATTCATATAAGGTCACTTCTTTCTGATGAGTGGCTACAGATTTTGGCACGGCAATGGCTTTCTTCCCAGACTCCTGGTCAGGTCACTCCAAAAGCATTTCAAGACACACTTAACACAGCAATTCTTCTTAGCCTCTCAATCACTCCAAAAAATCTAATTGGTCTTTGTACTTTATGTTGTTGGCGTCAAGTACACGTACCAAGGATCCAGTAACTTGGCTGTACCGACTAAAATACTCCGTTAGTAACCAAGTACAAGTCACTCGACGAAGTTGTTCTCGGCTCAATGCACATATCAGTGTCAAGCGCCGGACATA
>QLPI01011116.1:0-20354 GCA_003314275.1 Chroogomphus rutilus
TGAAGTTCAGCACTAACCTGGCTTATATCAGCTTATCACCCTGTCTACCAGCACAGTGTGCACCATATTCATGTCACACATGCATTGTTGCTATGTCTAAGACATCTGAGCCTCCAAAACTGAAGGTCTATAATATTATTCCTCTGCCTGTGCTTTTACCTCTTCCAAAGCCTTCATGGCTTTCTCCGAGACACTCTGATAGGGAATGGCACGGGTCACCCACGGGTCAAATGTGGGTGACCCGCACCCGACCCATGGGCAACCCGAACCCGTCAACCCATGGGTTTTTTCCCACGGGTCGACGGGTGTCGGGTGCGCGCCGCACCCGCACGCCTGCAGCGCGTTCGTGTCGTACGTCGCGTTCGCGCCGACACGAACGCGCTGTACGCGCACGCGCCAACACGAACGCGCAGTACGTGCACGCGCCGACACGAACGCGCTGTACGCGTACGCGCCGACTCGAACGCGCCGACATGGACGCGTTGTATGCGCACGCGCGAACGCGCTGTACGCGTGCATGTACGGCTCGTTGGTGTCGGCGCGTGCGTGTCATACGTGTGCGGCGCGTGTGTGTCGTATGCGCGTGCGGCGCGTGCGTGTCGTATGCGCGTGCGGCGCGAGCGTGTCGTATGCATGTGCGGCGCGTGCATGTCGTATGCGTGTGCGGCGCGTGCGTGTCGTATGCGCACACGTACGACAGGAGTGAGTGCCCGGTTGGGTGTCGTACGCGTGCGCATGCACGCGTACATGGTTGACGCGCCGGGTTGGGCCGGGTCACGGGTGTCCTCGGCTTGACCCGCACCCGCACCCAAGGGCACCCGACCCGGTGACCCGTGCGGGTTGGCCGAACCCGTGCTATTCCCTACACTCTGATAACCTTTCTGTTTTCTGACAACCCATGCTGTAGCCCAGCCTATTAGCCTATTTCTGTAGGCATCAATAAATCTCCAAGACTGATTGATAAATCTCCAAATGACTTCTGGAGGGCAGGCCTCAAGAACCTCAAAAGTATTAGAAACTGTATGCCAGCATGTCTAAATATTCATTTCAGCCCACTCAGCCCAACTACACCTTCACTCGCCTATTCAACTATATGCCCTCAGCCCATGGACTATATGCACCTCGTGTATCTGTCTTGGCATCACATGCTCCTGTCAATTCACTCCACTCATTTATGTCACACTCCATATACTTGCAATTCCATTCTGTCTTCATTTATGTTTAATATCCTTTCATTTACGTTCTGCTCCACTTTCATTTATTTGCAATTCCGTTCAGTCTCTTATATCTGATTTGCTATTATGTTCCTTAGGGTAACTCCATTGGGAATTGGGGTGACATGTTACCCCCCAATGTCATGGAGGAGATCAAGATTTGGGACATAGTATTTCCGTTCTCGCTTTTCACAATCCTCAGCTTTCTTATCTATTATAGGAATCTAGTCAACTCCTAGTAGATTTGAAAGTAGTATAAAGATCTTGTACATTCAGTAGTTCAGTCTTCAGTCAGATAATCAACTTTGATTTTGACTAAGCTAATTCTTTCTGTCTCACTATTCCAAAATTAGGGACCAGTGCAATCTGGTGGGTGCAACATACAAGTTGAGGCCGTGCCCTACCCTGAACCTCGCCATTGTTTATCTTTGGGAGATATTACGTTTATTACAATTACATAATTCCTTCACATCATAATAGTATTATCTGCCTTCTATACCTGATCACATCTCTTTTTGCATATCATCTTTGCATATTACGACCATCATGAATACTCGATCCACTACTCATAATCTACCCTTCATCGTAGAAGTCCCAAGTCAGTTGTAGGAGATTTCCACACTTAGATGGCTGTCAGAACAACCTTCGATTCGTAAAGCTGGGAAACACTCCTCCTAAACGTGAGGACGATGACAAAGAAGAGTGAATTGACAATAACAATGACAATGAGGCAAATCTGAACCCTATTTAAGTTTCTAATCCTAACCCCACTCATGTTTCCAATCTGACTCTTAATTCCAATCCACCTCTTATTTCCACTTCTAGTATGGACAAAATTGTCAAGGCACTCGTCGATCGATTAGCCCAACCACCCTCTAGATCCAATCCCAACCCTGGCCACCATGTCAAGGTTTACAAGCCTGAGGTTTACGATGGCACCAACCAAGCTAAGCTTCGCACATTCTTCTTACAATGCACGCTGAACTTTCGAGACCATCCATCTGCATTCTTGATAGATGCGTCAAAGGTCCAGTATGCCATTTCATACCTCACCCACACTTTAGTACTTCGAACCCACTATTCTAGGCAAAATCTAACCTGAGCCTAGCTGGCTTAAGGTCTGGAGAGACTTTTGTCAAGAACTCGAGACCAACTTCGGTCCATTCAACAGTGCTGTGCAAGCAGAAATCAAGCTTGGCAAGATAGTCATGAAAGACACCCATTGTGCAGCATGATACTTCATCGATTTTGCCCAAGCCTCCACTTGCACTCAGTGGAACGACACCATCCTCACACATGTGGCATATAAAGGGTTGGCCAGACACATCAAGGACAGCCTCCTTCACTTCCCTTGATTCAAAACTCTCGCTAAACTCAGACAATACTCACTCGAGATCGACAGCAGAGACTGAGAGCGTGAGGAGTTCAACAACTTTGGAATGCCTACAAAGCTGAACGGGTCCTCATCCAAATCCAACTCTAACAACAACAACCAGTCTTCCTCCAACTCTAACAACTCGAACAACAAGAAAAGTAAGAAGGGGAGGAAGAAGAATGGCAACGATAAGTCTTCCAACAATAACAACAACACTAACGACATTTTGTCCAAGCTCTGAAAAGATGGGAAGCTGTTACCTGAAGAACATCAAAGGTGAATCAACGTGGGACTCTGTCTCTTGTGTGCTTCAAAAGGTCACATGGTCAAGGACTGCCCCAAATCCAATTCCCAATCATCATCGACTTCTTCTTCTAACAACAAAAACAACAACACCAACAATAAAAAATCGACAAAAGCATACGCGACCAAGGCGAGGATGTCCGACACCAATGCTGAAGACAACATGGCGATGGAGTCAAAAAAATAAGCTACAACCTCAGAAATGCACGAGCTGAGGATTGTGTTAGCCTCTCTCACATGCTCTTCTTGAATGCCCTTTCTCCTATTTCTTGCATATCTTCTACTTCTGAGACTTCGAAAACTTCTCTAATACTTAATCTGTCTTGTTTTCTTATTTCCAAGTTTCCTCTTGTTATGCTCTTAGATTGTGGTTCTTCAGACTGCTTTATTGAATCACAAGTTGTGCAAAAATATTCTTTGCCTACTAATTCAGTTCCTGCTATTCTGTTAAAATTATTTGACGGTTCTACTAACTCTGTCATTACTCAGACCACTATGATCCCTATCCGATTTCCAACCGGCAAACTTCAGAATGTTACTTTCTATGTAACATCGTTGGACGGCAGTTGCTCTGCAGTACTTGGCTTCAACTGGCTCACCCATTACAATCCATCGATTGACTGGGTATTGGGCAGTATAACTTTCAAGACTACAGAACCAACCACCACTCCAACACCTCAGGCCTCAACCACTGCTTCACAGTCCAGCACTTCACTTCCAAGCAATCTGTTGCCATCTCTGAAGTTGGAGGCACTGCAAATAGCCTAGTTAATGCAGAAGCATTTGTTTGCACCTGCAAACTAGAAGGTTCGCAAGCCTTTCAACTTGACCTCGTGGATCTTGACAAATATGCTCAAGGCTCCACTACGGTTGATTCTTCCAACAACCTGGATAGCATTAAACAGCATGTTCTAGATTTCTATCATGACTTCACTGATGTCTTTAGTAAACAGTGTGGTAATACACTAGCACCTCATAGACCTTATGACCTCAAGATCAACCTCGAGGATGGCACTTCACCCCCTCTTGGTCCCATCTATTCCCTCTCAGTATCCGAACTCCAATCACTATGAGATTTCATCTACAAACACCTCAACATGGGCTTCATTCGACCCTCGTGTTCGTCACATGGTACCCCAGTACTATTTGTACACAAGAAGGATGGCTCCCTGTGACTCTGTGTAGACTTTCACAGTCTAAACAGAATTACAAAGAAGGACCGTTATCCACTTCTCCTTATTTCTGACCTCTTAGACACCCCCAAGAAAGCTTGTATATACACTAAAATCGACCTCAGACATGCCTATCATCTCATTCAAATTGCCTAAGGGGACAAATGGAACACAGCCTTTAGGACTCACTATGGATCCTTTGAGTGGCTTGTCATACCTTTCAGTCTTTCTAACACCCCTGCTGCATTTCAGCACTTCATGAACGACATTTTTGGCGATCTATTAGACAACTGCACCATTGTCTATTTAGACAACATCCTCATCTATTCCAATGACGAATCCTCACATATTGAACACGTTCGCGAAGTTCTTTGACAATTACACAAACACAACCTTTACGCTTGAGAAGACAAATGCTCTTTCCACCAAATGTCTGTTGAATACCTCAGATATATCCTGTCACCCGAAGGTCTTCTGATGGTGGAAGACAAAGTCAAATGTATCACTCAATGGCCCAAGCCATGAAAAGTCAAAGACGTCCAATCATTCCTTGGATTTGCAAACTTCTATCGACGATTCATTTTCAACTTTTCCTCCATTATAACTCCCCTTACTCGACTCACTCGCAAAGGTCTGGCATGGAACTGGAGTGAGGAGTGTAGAGATGCATTTAATAAGCTGAAACTGGCATTCACATCTGCCCCCATCTTAACTCATTGGACTCCTGATTTGCCCTTGATTGTGGAGACAGATGCATCAGATTACGCTTTAGCAACTATACTCTCTCAACACTCCCCAGACGGTGAGCTTCATCCTGTCGCATTTCATTCCCGAACTTTCACTTCCCCCAAACTCAATTATGATGTTCACGATAAAGAACTGCTCGCGATTTTCGAAGCTTTTCAAAAGTGGCATCATTACTTAGAAGGTTCCGGTGACCCTGTCAATGTCATCACCGATCATAAGAACTTGGAGTACTTTTGCACGACCAAGTTGTTGACTAGATATCAAGCTAGGTGGTTGGAATACCTTTTGCAGTTTAATCTCGTCATTTGTTTCAGACCAGGTCATTTGGGCACTAAGCCTGATTCACTCACTAGATGGTGAAACATCTACCTTAAGGAGGGGATGAGCGACTACACCACCATTAATCCCCAGAACCTTCAACCCATCTTCTCTCAACATCAGTTGACTGCATCCCTTCGAGCCACAAGCCTCATCAAACCCATACTGAGGGCCTCGACTCTTATGGACACCGAGTGTATCCTGAACAACATTAAACATTATCTTCCCTCCGACTCCTTAGCCCAGAAACACCTCGCGGATAACGATGACCCAAGTGGCAGACTAATTCCAATGGTCTGTTACTATTCGACGATCGCATCTATGTTTTCGAGGCTCAAGACTGACGCTTATATGTGTTACAACATAAGCATGATCATATTCTTTCTGGACACTTCGGAATTAACAAAACCATAGACCTCGTTAGACATGACTACAATTGGCCTGGCATGAGGTCATTCGTCAAAGACTACTGCAAATCCTGTATGACATGTATGCAGAATAAATCGCAATATTATAAGCCCTACAGATTGCTCAAGCAGCTTCCAGTGCCAGAAAAACCCTGGAACTTGATATCCATGGACTTCATCGAACAGCTGCCCACATCCTCAGGATTCATGGCCATCCTAGTCATCGTCGACCGCTTTTCCAAACAGTCTATCTTTATCCCCACTTCTATTACCATCACTTCTGCTCAGCTCGTAGAACTCTTCATACTTCACGTATTCTCCAAACATGGCATTCCTTCCCATTCCCACATCACTTCAGATAGAGGCTCAGAATTTGTGTCCCATTTCTGGCATTCTCTTAGGAAAGCCCTCAATATGAAGTTGCATTTCACCTCAGGCTATTACCCAGAAGGCAATGGCCAGACCGAACATACTAATCAGACATTAGAACAGTACCTTTGCATCTATTGCAACTATCAACAAGACAACTAGGCCTTGTTATTACCCCTTGCAGAGTTTGCCTATAACAATTCTCCTAGTGCTACCACTGGAGTCTCACCTTTCTTTGCCAACAAAGGCTATCATCCCAATTTCACCATTCATCCTGAAAACAACCTCGCTTCATCACGAGCGCAAGACTTTGTAGTTGACCTGGACGAATTGCACCAGCAGCTTTGAACCAATATCCTCGATGCTTAACAAATGTACCAGACCTAGGGAATCCACGGGTCAAATGTAGGTGACCCATACCCGACCCATGGGAAACCCAAACCCATCAACCCATGGGTCAATGGGTGTTGGGTGCATGCCACACCCATATGCTTGTGGCATGTTTGTATTATATGTTGTGTTTGCACCAACACAAATGCACTGTATGTGTACGCACCAACACGAGCATGCTATACATGCACGTGCCAACACGAATGCACAGTGCATGTATGCGCTGACTTGAACATGCCAACATGGACGTGTTGTATGCGTGAACATGCTGTATGCACACGTGCCGACACGAACATGTTGTATATGTGCACATATGGCTTGTTGGTGTGGGGGTGTGTGTGTCATACGTGTGCGGCGCATGTGTTGTATATACATGGCGGCACATGTGTGTTGTATGCACGTGTGTGTTGCACATGCATACATACGACAGGAACGAGTGTCCGGTTGGGTGTCGTATGCGTGCACATGCATGTGTACATGGTTGACACACTGGGTTAGGCCAGGTCACGGGTGCTCTTGGCTTGACCTGTACCCAAACCCAAGGGCACCCGACCCGGTGACCCATGTGGGTTGGCCAAACCCATGCTATTCCCTAACCAGACCTCAGCAGATGCTAAATGACGTCTATCTCCAGACTTTCCTATTGGCAGTCTTGCGTTTATCAAAGCTAAATTCCTCAGGATGACCCGTCCCACAAAAAGGCTAGCTGAGATGTTTTTGGGTCCATTTGAAATCATTGCACATCCCAGTACTCACTCAGTTACTCTGAAACTCCCAGGCTACATTAACGCAGTACATCCTGTATTCCACATTTCAATGCTCGAGCCAGCCTCTCCTAATCCCATTCCTAATCGCATTCAACCACCTCTGACCCCAGTCATCATCGACGGTGAACCCAAATTCAATATATCCAAGATCCTCGACTCAAAAATTGATAATCGATGTTCGGCATGTAGGCTATTGTACTTAGTGCAGTGGGCAGGATACGAAGGCACAGATGAAGAAACTTCATGGCCCCTTGCAACAGAACTCAACCACACTTCAAAACTTGTTCAAGACTTTCACAAGTCGTATCCATCCAAACCTGGACCATTACCCATTCCATAAGCACCTTGCAATTTCTCTTCCGTTCACTCTCGCTCATTCCATTCATTATCACTCTTTGCATTTCAGTTCCATTCATTCTGTCTTCAAGTTCAAAAAAAAAACCCAAATTCCAATTCACTCATTTCAACTCACAATTCAGCTTCTTCTTTCCATTTTCAAGTTCAACTCTCAGTTCCCATTCCATCATTCCTTATTCCAATTCAACTCTTAATTCCAAACCATTCAATTCATGTTCAAGTCCAATCCAAAAGGAAATACAATTCAAATCTCCACACTATTCTACAATCCTAGGTCTACTTCCCCATCCTCGAGCTCATCAAAGGCACTCTGTGGCTGCCCAGCCCCCATCACCCAATTCTCTCAAGTCCCATGTACCCTTGGCAGTTCTGGTTCCAACTGCCTACTCTCTGACCTCTGATACTGCAACTGCATCCACAGATCCCTCACTTCACCTCGCAATTCCTCATTTGTCATTTGACTCTCTGATAACTGGAACTTGTGTTCCACAACCTCCTTGTGAAGTTTGTCGACTGACCGCTGCAATTCTTGAAGGGCAAAGGTCAATGCAATGACCGGTGAAGGTGCAGAGGGTGCAGGAGGTACGACTCTGGGAGGAGGTGGTGAGGGAGGTGGTGGAGGAGGAGGTGGCAGAGGAGGAACTGGTGAGGGTGACGAAACCATTATCTGTGGTGTCTGTGCCACAGTAGGAGGAGGGGATGACTCATAATGAGGGATGGACAGTGGAGGAGGCAGAGGAGAGGATGGATCAGGGAGGAACAGAGGGGTTACGCACTCTGGGCTCCAACCTTCACTTTTTCAAGGGGCCCGCCTCATCATTGTCATCTTCTGGAGTACCTTCCCTTGACCTCTTCTTTAACCTCGGACTTCCCTCATCCTTGGGACCTTTCCCTTACCCTTTCTCTTACTCATACCATGACCTCTCTCATTGATACTGCATCCTACTCCTCTCTCACCACACCACATGCAGGCTCCCAAGTCCAAATCCCCATCCCATTTCCTTGGGCATGTATTGCCTCATTTCACTCAGTGTTTGCATGGCTTTTCAGCCACTTGTTAAATCCACATGTCAGGTGCTTAGCTAGATACTTCCAGAAGGATTTCTGGAGGCTTCCAAATGGTTTCTGTGAGGGGGTTCAGTACTCTGGAGACGGAGGGACTAGAGGTCGCAGGTTCACGATGGAAACAGAAAGGCAGAAAGACAGGAAGCACCGGAGGCTTAGGACTGTTCACAGTATTAGGTCGTTTGACTAGTTGTTCGAGTTGTTTGAGGTCGCAGGGACTTGGCTTCAACTTATGTGTTGCGCCCTCCTCGATCGTCTGTCCCTAATTTCGGAAAGTTGGAAAGTTTACTGGAACTGAATTGGAAACTACGACAGAGATTAAGTTGATATTTGTACTGGCAAATAGTCCAGTTGACTGGGGGCTTATATACATGTAACTAATCCTTGTACTATCTTTTGCCAAGTAAAGACAAGGGGAGAAAGGAATACAAGGGGCTAATAAAAAAAGAAGAACAAGGGAGTGAGATACGCGATGATCCTGCACATTGTTTAATGAAGGAGTGGAACCTAGGTCATGGAATCATGGAGGTTTGGTATTTTGGAACTTCGGGTTGATGTAACGGATTTGTGGAAAGCAATTATTCCAGTCTTTTAACGGTCAGAAAGTCCCGGAAAAGGTGTGGGTGGTTGTGGGGACTAATATGGGTTTATTGGGGGCATGGGCCATAACACCACTCATCTATGAGACCAGGGTATGCGGTCATCTTCTTCACCCAACCTCGCTCTTCGATAGAAGACTCCATGGAAATTGCCCTCGTCATTCCTCATCTGAAGATGGGCATACTGCAATAAGCAATCAGTAAAAAATTACATTCTGAGACACATTCTTACTCACCTTTGCACTTTTTGAATTGGCCCCTTCAACCCAGGGCTCTCGCACATCGATGTGGTCCTGTTCAAGCAGCGCTTTGCTGCACTCAATGGTTGACAACGAGGGGGATGGAACGGTGATGGGTTGGGTGGGTTCACCTCTGAGGTAGCTGGTGATTGGCAAAGGGTAGAGACCCATAAGCTTCTGCATGTAGGCAGGGTTGATGTACAAGGGTTCCATTATGATAACAAATGGTTACCACCCAAACTCCCTCATGACTTCTCTTATACGCACTCGCATTTCTGAACTCCAATGGGGCTACCATTCTAGAACTTCATTTCCGTGGCCTCGTGGGACTCAGCCGTAAGGGGGGGATACTGTTAGGAACCATACACCGGCATGCCCGACTATTCATTTCAGCCCACTCAGCCCAACTATGCCTTCACTCGTCTATTCAACTATATGCCCTCAGCCCATAGACTATATGCACCTCATGTATCTGTCTTGGCATCACATGCTCCTGTCAATTCACTCCACTCATTTACATCACACTCCATATGCTCGCAATTCCATTCTGTCTTCATTTATGTTTAATGTCCTTTCATTTATATTCCGCTCCACTTTCATTTATTTGCAATTCCGTTCAG
Organism: Chroogomphus rutilus; assembly: GCA_003314275.1. Lineage (NCBI taxonomy): Eukaryota > Fungi > Basidiomycota > Agaricomycetes > Boletales > Gomphidiaceae > Chroogomphus > Chroogomphus rutilus. The sequence continues at coordinate 9,943 of QLPI01011116.1, forward strand.
TCTCTTATATCCGATTTGCTATTACGTTCCTTAGGGTAACTCCATTGGGAATTGGGGTAACATGTTACCCCCCAATGTTACGGAGGAGATCAAGATTTGGGACGTAGTATTTCCATTCTCATTTTTCACGATCCTCAGCTTTCTTATCTATTATAGGAATCTAGTCAACTCCTAGTAGATTTGAAAGTAGTATAAAAATCTTGTACATTTAGTAGTTCAGTCTTCAGTCAGATAATCAACTTTGATTTCGACTAAGCTAATTCTTTCTGTCTCGCTATTCCAAAATTAGGGACCAGTGCAATCTGGTGGGCGCAACATACAAGTTGAAGCCATGCCCTACCCTGAACCTCGCCATTGTTTATCTTTGGGAGATATTACATTTATTACGATTACATTATTCCTTCACATCATAACAAAAAGCTTTCTCTTTTGCTACAGTAAAATTTGCTTTTGGTGTCTCCTGATATCTGTATTTACACCATCCCTCGTACTTGGTCATTTAATTAGCTGATGATCTTTATAACATGTGATATTAGACTTGCCATTTCAATTGGGTTCAATTCACAGTGATATGTTGACAAGAAAATCCACTTATAGCCCTTCTTCTTGATCATCAGCTCTAACATAGAATGCTGATCTATGAAGTCTTCTTGCTGTGACAACAGCCAAGCCATGCAGCAGTTTTGAATTTCAAAAGGACAAACAGGTGAGCTGTTAAGTCTTGGTAATGCCGATAGTGCGGACGGGAGTCAGTCAAGTCCTGCATACCGATTGGGGTGGCTAGGCTTCAACATACTCATGTGTTGTGCCCTGCTGTTCTGTGCATGCCACTAACTTGGACAGAAGAGAGACCCAGGAGGATGCCGAGAGTATCAGCCTGAGTAAAGGACTTCAGACAGGAGAAGGGAGCCAAGTTGATATTCAGAATAAGGAACTATCTACATACATCCACTACTTATATAGATTAAGAAGTGAGATGTGGAACAGGGTGGCATAAAGAATGGAGAACAATAAGGTATGAAGAATCATGTGGAGGTATTGTCCACAGTGATCAAGAATAGAATAAGAAATGTAGGCGAGAATAGAATAATGAAATATGGCTGAGAATAAAATATTAGGAGAGTGGATGAGAATAGAACAATGGAATTTTGGCCAAAGATAAAACAATAGAGCTGTGACCGAATAATAAATGAATAACAATTGTCCCTAGGGGACACAGGTAAGGGAAGGGATGGGGAATGAGGGAATAGTGATGGATGGAGGGTGTGGGATAAGAGGGGTGAACCAGATGATGTACCAAATGTACCGAGCCAGGGCCACGAACCTGTGAGGTTGGTAAGGGTCAGTCGGTCAGTATTGCCAAGTTACTGGATACTCGATACGTGTACTTGACATGAGCACTTAGCTTTCATCTTTAAAACATCAAATCTATGTTTATTTTATTTTAGTTTTTTACGCTTATGGATCATGGTCAAGAAATAGAATTCTTAACTAAACTATTTTACATATCGTAGTATAAGACTGTAAAAGACAGGGATGAGATAATCACATGAAAAGTGAGGAATTGAAACAGTGTGACAAATACTTGAGACAATTTTGTACAATGCATACATAATTTTTAAACAAACGGAAACAATAGAGAATGTACAGAATAATAGTGAGTTCAAAAAGCAAACATTGTTGATATGAAAAAAGTTGGCCAGACTCCTTCCGGTCTCGATTGGAATGCTTGATGACATGAATGCTTCACTTCGTTTTGAAGATGGAATTAAGGTCGTTGAATAGAATTAAATAGATTTGTTCTTCTTGAATCATAAAGTATCGGACTTAGCTAGATAAATGTAAAGTACTATACTATTCGCTAACTGGCTTTGAATAGTACATTGCTTTACTAACGATGTTCCTTCCCGTTATGGGCATGTAAATGCTGAAACCAGGGGTTCGGTGCATTCCATACTGGAATGGAATGCAAATAGAGCTTGGAAAAGACTGCAGAAAATTCGGAAAAATAATTACAAACTCAAGAATGACTAGATTGATCTTGTGCACATATTAGGCAACATATACAGTTGCCTCTCGACTCGACTCGAATTGACTTGGTAATAAAAGACTCCAAAAATGCATGTGTACACATATTGCACCTTGATAAACTTGACTTGGCTTGTAAAATTTCAGTCTTCCTGAATAAATAGTGATACACTCATAAAAAGTTGTAAGTTTCGTAAAAGTCGTAAAAATATCTGATTTGCTTATGCCAACATGATGCACTTGCCATCATGCATGCTATACCTGTATTTCACATCCACCTCCCTCATTTGATACATCTGATATGCCTGACATGCCTAATATCATGCACTTGATACATCTGCTGTCTTGTATGTAAATACTCTCTTGCACCCATACTCATATTCTCTATGTGCTCTTGCACCTATACCTATACTCTCTTACACTCTTTTGCACCTATACCCATACACTCTTATATTCTTTTATACTTATACCTATACTCACACCCTTGCATCCTCTCTCTTACACCCATACCTGACTTGCTCTCTCACAACCCCTTGCATTTGCTCTTTCACACCTCTTATACTTGCTCTCTCACACCCTCTGATACTTGCTCTCTCACACCCTCTGGTATTTTCTCTCTCAGACCTTCTGGTGCTTACTCTCTCACACCCTCTGGTACTTTCTCTCTCATACCCTCTAGTACTCACACTCTCACACTCTCTGGTACTTGCTCTCTCACACCTTCTGGTATTTTCTCTCTCACACTCTCTGGTACTTGCTCTCTCACACCTTCTGGTATTTTCTCTCTTATACCCTCTGGTACTTGCTCTCTTACACCCTCTGGTACTCACTCTCTCATACCCTCTAGTACTGGCTCATTTCACACCCTCTCATACTTGCTCTTTTATACCCTCTTGTACTCACTCCCCCTTGTACTTGCTCTCTCACACCCTCTTGTACCCTTTTACACTTGCTCTCTTGCATACTGACCTTATTTCAAACAGCACCCAGAAAGGATCCCTGCTACATCTGTACTGGAAAAAGTCCCTGCTGTAGCAGGACCAAAAAGGATCCCTGCCATAGCAGTACCGGAAAGGATCCCTGTCCCTACTGTAGCAGTCCCAGAAAGGATCCCTGCCATAGCACTACTGAAAAGAGAATGTTCTATGGCCTGGACTGAAAGGGTCCCTGCTGTAGCAGTACCAGAAAGGATCCCTTACCAGAAAGAATAATGACATTTTGACTTGGTACGGCCTCTGATTCATATTCATGTATTTGTATTATGTTTCTGTATACATATATGTATGTGTTCAACTTACTGCACCAAGCACACCCACCCTGGCCATTCCTTTTGTAGCAGAATGATGCAGTATTTTGCACCATATTTTTTCACTTGCTTTACAAAAGTTGTACAGTATTAGTAGTGTAAAAAAATCTTGAATGAGAACCCTAAAGATGTAGTTCAGTTTTTGTTTTGCTGTCTCTTATTTTGCATGCCCTATGCTATAGTTGCAAGCTGCTCATTTATTATTCCATCAACAGTGCATGGGTCTTAACTACATCCAGTTATAGACCCTGCTTGCTGCTGATTAACAAACCAGAAGTCCCCTACTCACTGCTTGTTAAGTACATGTCAAATCCCTTTAAGTTAAAAGTCATCCCTCTTTGCTCAAGATGAGTGATGACCAAAGATTATTCACCTTAGAGACTTTGAGTGGGGCTACAGATCCATGAGCAGAAGATTGATCATAAAAAAATTTGTCACTACCCCTCTCTCTGATTCTTTCCTTGTCCTCCTTGTCCTTTGGCATGTTTTTTTAGTCTTTTTGGTAGAAAGCTAGAATGTATGGATGGTGGGATCCTCCAAACATCATTGATGTCCTGGCCCAAATATAAAACAGTTGTCTAAATAACCAATCAATATAGGCATAAAAGTTATGAATATATGAGCTTACTAGTCCAGCATATACTACTCTCAGCCTCTCTTTCTCTTGGCCAGTCACACAAAGGGGACGTTGAGACCTGATAGCATGTCTCCATTCTTCACAGCTTAGCCTGTTATTAGGAGGCTCAGGCTGCCAAGGTTGATGGTGAAAAAGAGCTGTGAGTGTCCCTTCGATCAAAGATGCATTAAGCTGGATGGATGCCAGCTATATAAATGACCAAAATCCAATATCAGCCAATTTGAGCAAGATGATTCAAGCTGGATAGATGCCAGCTATTGAACTCACTAAGAGCAGTCATGCCAGTTACACTCAAACTGGATGGGTGCCAGGTATGAAAGCAACTGGATAGGTGCCAGTTATGAAAGTGACTGGATGGGTACTAGTATGCTCAAACTAGATGGGTGCCAGCTATGAAAGTGACTGTATGGGTGCCAGTTATGAAAGCAACTGGATGAGTGCCAGTTATGAAAGCTACTGGATGGGTGCCAGTTATGAAAGCCACTGGATGGGTGCCAGTTATAAAAGTGACTCTTATCTTTTCCCTCTATCTTGCTCTTCCCTTCTCCCTCTATATTGCTCTTCTCTTCTCTCTCTATCTTGCTCTTCTCTTCTCTCTCTATCTTGCTCTTCTCTTCTCCCTCTATCTTGCTCTTCTCTTTTCACTCTCTATCTTACTTTTTTTCCCTAACTTTGGTATGGTTCGATTTCTTGACTGGATGGGTGCCAGTTATGAAAGTGACTGGATAACTGGTTTGTTTTGGGTTTTTAGAGCTTGGGGCCAAAACTAATATCAGAAATCGAACCATACCAAAGTTAGGAAAAAAGAGCAAGATAGAGAGTGAAAAGAGAAGAGCAAGATAGAGAGTAAAAAGAGAAGAGCAAGATAGAGAGTAAAAAGAGAAGAGCAAGATAGAGGGAGAAGGGAAGAGCAAGATAGAGGGAGAAGAGAAGAGCAAGATAGAGGGAGAAGAGAAGAGCAAGATAGAGGGAGAAGAGAAGAGCAAGATAGAGGGAGAAGAGAAGAGCAAGATAGAGGGAGAAGAGAAGAGCAAGATAGAGGGAGAAGATAAGAGCAAGATAGAGGGAGAAGAGAAGAGCAAGATAGAGGGAGAAGATAAGAGCAAGATAGAGGGAGAAGATAAGAGCAAGATAGAGGGAGAAGATAAGAGTCACTTTCATAACTGGCACCCATCCAGTCACTTTAATAACTGGCACACATCCAGTCACTTTAATAACTGGCACACATCCAGTTGCTTTCATAACTGGCACCCATCCAGTCACTTTCATACCTGGCACCTATCTAGTTTGAGTGTAACTGGAATGACTGCTCTTGGTGAGTTCAATAGTTGGCATCCATCCAGCTCGAATCATCTTTCTCAAATTAGCTGATATTGGCTTTTGGTTGTTTATATAGCTGGCATCCATCCAGCTCAACACATCTTTTCTCTTGGATGATTGCTCTTGGAGTTAGAGCATAACTGGCACCAATTCAGTTTGAGTGTAACTGATATGACTGCTCTTGGTAAGTTCAATAGCTGGTATCAATCCAGCTCAAACCATTTTTCTCAAATCGGCTGATATTAGCTTTTGGTCATTTACATAGCTGGCATCCATCTAGCTCAGCACATCTTTTCTCTTGGATGACCACTCTTGGAGTCTGAGCGTAACTGGCACCCATCCAGTTTGAGTGTAACTGGCATGACTGCTCTTGGTGAGTTCAATAGCTAGCATCCATCCAGCTTGAATTATCTTTCTCAAATCAGCTGATATCAGCTTTTGATCATTTATATAGCTGGCATCTATCCAGCTCGATGCATCTTTTCTCCTGGATGACCGCTCTTAGTCATATGTATAGCTGGCCAGCTTGATACCTCTTTTTTCCTTTCCTGGATAACAAGGTATAAAGCTGGTGGTTTACCAGTTTAACTGGAGAGTTGTCCAACTTGAAAGGCCCTAAGGACTCAGATTCTCTTTAACATGCTTCAATCGATTTTCCCTGCTATTCAGGTCACTGGTGCCTTCACCAATAGCAGCACCTGAGTCTAATTTTTCTCATACTCTCTGACTCAATGTCCTCTTCAACAAGCTTCAATTGATTTTGCCATACCATTCAGGTCACTAGTGTCTCCACCAATGGTGGCACTTGAATCCAATTTGTCTCATGCTCTCAAACTCAATATCATATACCTGGGACTTGGTTACTGGCTGTTACAGAGGCTAAGCTTCCACCTACCAGTCTCTCAAGCTATGATTTGAAAAATAAGTTGTAATTTATTGAGTCATGCTTGTGTCTCATTGAGAGCTCTGTCAGGATGTATTGTACCTCTCACATTTTACCTCTTACATAACACGGGCTTTCAAAAGAATGGCACATTAGTGCTAAATTTTTCAGGTCCCCCTGCGACTATACCATCCCACCTAGGTCCTCCCATGACCACCATATCTTTACCATGACTTCCAACCTTGGCCCCATCTATAATGTGGAGAACTTCCCTTGTTTGAAGTCTAGTAATCTTGTTTTCTCATATTGGGCAACCATCCCTACCTGCTTTACCGTCCCTCACTCATAACTACCTGGCATTCACACCGGTCTTCCATTAGAGCTTACTTAGTCGCTAAGTTCCGATTATGAATGAATAAAAGAACGATGCACATGTGCATGTAGAACCTGTTAATTCTTAGCTTGAGGAGGGTGGGTACTGTCAAGAATCCTGGTTCTAGATGACATAAGTGTTTTTTCAATTTAGCGAAAAAACGTGTAACTCAAGCGCTCATTACATAAATTCATCATTGTAATTTATGTGACTCGTGCCAGGGCGCCTCACATTCGTTCCTATGACAGGTCGACAACCCGACACACGCTCAAAGTTCCCAAGGGCTGTCAAAGCTTGGAAGAAAGAGCACACTCATAGAATGTGTTGAAAGAGTCACCTGAACGAGTTGCCCGCTCCGCCCTTCGAATCCATAATCCGTCCCACGCCAACGCTTCCGAGAAGGCCCCAATCCGGCTTTTAGCTTAGTCCGGGCTTTGAACTCATCCATCGTTGCGGTTGCGGGTTGCCCTTTCGTTTCGTTGCCAACCTTGGATCCTCCTTGGTGTGTCGGTCGTAGGGACCCCTGATGAGCGCAAGGCTATTATGGTGGGCCGATGGCCCGAGATGCCGAGCGCAAGCCAAGGCCAAGCTCGGTGTCATCGGTGGACTGGATCTGTCATGACGAAGACCGGGCACGCCGACCACGTTGCCCTGCCAATTGAAAACAAAAAAAGATCTTCCCGTCCAAGAAAAAAAAAAGAAAACAGAAAAGGTTCCACTCTACGAAACCGCCACCACCGGTCGGCTACCTCGGTTCCTTATTTTCCAAATCATGCATGCGGTTCCATGTCCGGAAAATCTCTCCTCTCGGGCACGTTTCCGCACATAAAGTGTTTCCTTTTTCACAAACTGGAAGGGTTGGAGTTGACCGCCGTCACGAGATACACCCGTTGACACCCCTCATCTCTTGTATCCGGTTTTCCGACCCAAGCACACTTCAACATCCGCGCTAAGAAACTACTTCGTGCTTCTCAAAAATGAGCCTACTTGTGCCGCAGGCATCGTTCAGGCTCTGTTCTTCCTCCTCCTCCTACTCCTCCTCCTCTTCGAATTTCCACACCATGCCACCTCCCGATGCGCGTACTTGCACGATGGACGCCACGTCCACCGACTCCTGGGGCCCGTCCATCTCGCTCATGGAAGAGGTTCGTGTGTACACCCAAACGAAATACTGCCCAGACGTCCTCCACGTCCTCCACGATGCGCTCACATCCGGAGGACCCCACTGGCGGCGCATTCTCAAAGTCCGTGCATATTTCTTCCCTATGCATATCTACAGCAACCAAGCAAATATCTGACCAAACGTGCGTGTGAACAGGCCCTTACTACTATCGCGCATTGTATCCGCCAAGGCTCAAAGGAAGTTACCCTCTTTGCGACTGCGCACCGCACGCTCATTAAGCAGCTCACATCGTTCGAGTATGTGGACGCCTATCGTCTGGACAGGGGTGCCGCTGTGAGAGCTGAGGCAGAGGCGGTTGTGGGGATGTTGATGAAGCCACAGCAGTTCCAGAACCAACAGCAGTTCCAGCACCAGCAGCAGTTCCAGCATCATTCGCGCAGCGATGACACGCGCAGCAGCAGCAGCGCCAACACATACGTGAGGTATTCCTCCCAGGCACAGCAATCGTCCTCCCGTCATGCTGTTCAAAATATCAATACTACCCCTCTTTTCGCCTGTTCGCCATGGCATGCGCTGCAAGCGCCGACCCTGACGCCCCGTGAGAATGTAGATGAACCGTATCGCGATAGGCAAGTCTTTTTCTTTTCTTAATTTCCCGTACCTTTCTTCGTCTTTTCTACGCTTGCGGAATTCATCCTTCCCTTACCCTCCGTCCGCATTCCCCCGCTGACCTACTACTTCATTCAGCGCCACCCTCGCTACACTCATTTCCCAGATTGAAGCCTCAAATGCTAAGAACACGGTCAACCCTGACGATACCACATGGCTGAATATCTACAAAGTAAATACCCGCACACCCCATTCACCCCAACACCTTACTCACACCTCCCACTTTCACAGCTCCTCTTCCTGCTCAACAACAGTCTCCTCACCGCAACTGATGACACGATCCGCCACTGGTCACGTCACACTCATCTCCTCACTAGAATCTTAGCGGCCGGGAGGCACCAGACCGCATTGCGTCGCGGTGAACGCGGGACAGACAGCGTCGAGTCTAACGACGGTGTCGCATCGGAAGTGCACCGTCTCGCTGGAGAGCTTACAGGCATCTTTGACGGGGCATCTGGCCCGAAGGAGGTGCGTCGGCGAGCACGGATGTTTTAGAGTTGAGTTGTAGAGCCGGAGGTTTATCCGCCGGGTAAGAGGGATGAATTGTGGGGATATTGAAGTCTTTCCCGAGCAGCGTGTAAAAAATGGTAACATTTACCATTTCCCCGAAGTTTTCCACTTGGGGCCAGAGTGGCGAGTTTTCTTGAATTGTCATAATATCGAGCTCTAACGGCTGGTGCCGGTTTTTCTTTTTTCTTTTTTTCTTTTTTCTTGCTTTTTTCATATCTCCATGACTGTCGCGTTGCTTTTTCCATACTCCATTTTGTACTACTATCATATTGGGTGCATTCGTTTTGGTTTTTATCGTACCGTACTATATCGTAATATGCAATTGTTATCGTGAATTATATAATACGACTTTATTCTGGCTGTCACCTTAGATCCCGCGTCTGATTAGATATATTCCAATCGCTGTTACCATCGCCCGAACAGCTGTCTATCGTTTACAACGGACAACGGAGACAACAAACTAACCGGTTGTTGTAATCCATGGCATTCACATTCCCACATTGCATCAGAAAGTTGCCATAGGACAGGGGTTGGTGTGGGACAGACAACCTGAAGATCTCTAATCACTGGATGCTTTGCTGCCATGTCAGTAGTTCAGTAGATCAGGAGATCAGGAGATAAGGACACACGCCAAATTGGGTCGATACACGCCAAGAAGTGAGGGTGAGGGAGCGCGCTAATCTTGATCATTCTCCGGGTTACCCGATAGTGCCGCCGCGGTGATATGTTGTTGGCTTTCTGGGGGTCTTATCTAAACGATGGGTTTTTTATTTATATGAGCACATAGGTATATACATCTTCAAACTAGGTTGATAGAATACGTTGGGTGTCTTCTCGTTGCGCAACTATTCGCTTTACGAGGGTCCAATTGTGATGAAAATAACACAACTTTATTTTTCGACGAAGGTGTTCTTTTTATTCTTGTCGTCCGTCACGGTCAAAAAGTAAAAGTGGAATATATAACCTGAGAAAAAAAAACCAAAAAAAAAAGGTGAGCCCGTATGTGTATATATATGTATATATTAATTAGATCGCTCGGGCACACACCCGCACTAGTCCGCCACACATATTCACAATTCACAACTGAGCCATATTCCGCCAATTAAGCCATATTCCGCTCATCATTGACGCTCGGCTGTCACGGGAAGCATTCCGGAAATCCGGAAATGATTGTTCTATTTTTTTATTTTATTTTTTATTTTGGAAAAGGGGGGGGGAGTTCTGTTGTCCCGATATCCCGAGATCGCCATGGTGGCGAAAAAAAAACCCGGGTGGCGCTAAATGCGTGTGTAAAAAAGTCTGTGACTCCGTGTATCCATCCGTGTAGCCGTGTGTATCCGTGTGTATATCGACTCCATTTGACTCCATTCGATCCTTTGTTTTGCTTCTTTTCTTTTTTTTCTTTCCTGTCCTTTGTTTTATTTTTATTTTTATTTTGTTCTTTTCCCTATATAAACCGGTTTATAGAACGATATGGAGAGGGGGGAAGGAAAAACGTAAACTTTCTTCCCGTCAACTTCAAGACGGACTTGGTAACGCAATCCCCTTGTTTTTTTTTTTTTT
>QLPI01011136.1:0-19293 GCA_003314275.1 Chroogomphus rutilus
GCCTTTAACACATGATAAACGGCACGATCAAGCACCTTCAAGGAAGTCTGGTCTAGTCATGATTTGCCTGCACTTCCACTACACCAGAGCAGTCAATATATCGTCATGGTTTGGTCGTGTACGGCTTGCTCACATATGGAATGACAGGTAAGGGGAGCTCCTCCGCTGCATCCCCCGAGATCTCACCAGCAGCAACGGCCTCCTCGCGTTCTTTTTCCTGCTCCACGGCCAGTTTTACAAACTCACGCATAAGAAGCCAGCTACAGCTGCTCCATTTTTGCTTGGGTGAAATGAGCGGTAGATTATCAGCGAATAATGAATTGCCTTCCAAACAGAGAGAGTTACCTCATCCATCACATCGTCGTCACAATCTGGAATCAGACCAATTTGACTAAGAAGCCAGCTCTTTTCGGCGCGTACGATGTGTTCAGCCATGGCCACAGGGTCTTCTGCCCGCGAAACCCTGTTCAAGTACGCCAAGCGCCCGCCGGTATAGTCCAGGATGGATTTCACGCTCTCATCAGAAACCTGAGGTCTGCGTGCTCTGTAACGCATATGTTTAAATGCTTGTGCGGCTTCCCTGAATGAAAGATCATAAAAAGATATGACGTGCATCCGACTTGCCGTCTTGCCTACGCAAGGAATTGTTACATTCTCTGATGCTCTCAGACGAGAAAGGCACCTACGTAATATATGGAAAGGCCAGTAATCATCTCTACGGATTGCCTGAATCTCTCACTTGAGACACGAACCAAAGAATTCTCACGTGTTAAATATCATAGTGAGAATACCTGCAAGCTGATTTAAGAAAAATGGAACCTAATAGTCCTGACAAGGGACATACCACTCTCGCTCCAGCTCTCTGCTCTCTGCTGAAGTTGTAATAGCATTGCCTGGCCCGCATCATCATTTCGAAATAAGTGTACCTGATATAAGGTCAGGGCTAAGAAATTTATTTTGTGTGCTAATCTCTTGGTTTTACCTTGTTCAAAATCAACACCAGCGGACGCCCCGTCTTGTGGGATGATCGAAGAGCGACCTTCTCTAACTTATTCAAAGCTAGCAGCGAGATTGAGCCTAGTTTGTGTAGGTCATCAAGGCAGACGGACCTCGTTCGATATCTAGAGCTGGACCACCTGGAGATCAAGCAACTATCAGTAACTCCATTGTAAAAGTACACCCCAGACTCATGCCGAGAAAGTTGTCTCGTTCGGAAGAAATACTAATTGGGAAATGTGGAATAAAATAAAAATACCTTCGCGAGGGTCCCGACGCTGGAAAAGACCAGTCTGGGTATCTTCGTTGTACTCAAAATTTAATGCTTTTCCGAGGCGTAACCTACACGTATCGTGGGATTAGATGCCAAGAAAATCATGAAAGTCAAGAACGCGTCAGATGCAAGTGATGACTCACCTAAATACCTCCAGGTCAGGGTGAGCGTCACATAATGATACGCCTTCCGCAGAGATGGCCCCCATTGCGTCGAGGATCATTGTGCCCTTTCCTGCACCCTAGGTAATTTCTTAATCAAGATTGTACAAGAAAACCTGGGCTGTCATCCAACCTTGCAACCTATAAACACGTAATAATGGCCTGTCTCAGTGCCACCGACTATGCGATCAACAAGGTCTTGCTCATTTCGGCGAAGATGCTTGTTCCAGTCGCTAAGAACACCATCTCCATCATGGCCGTGGACAGACGCTGCGGCGGAAGTGTTCGATCGCTTTGCTAGTTCGAGGGCTGGATCATAGCCAGCAGCAAATGCTTGCTCCATCTAAGATAATAGAAGATGAATTAGAGCTATAGCTAAGTACGTTATGAAACCATCTAATATTTTTCACCTTGTCAAGAACTTTTTTTTTATACCATGATACATATGCTACACCGCCTAAGAATACTGTAAATTGACAACAAAAGATATATGGTCACTATAATTTCTTATGTCATGCGCCTCATAGCAGATTTACCTAAACCAAGGCCAATGACTGTGGTAAGGGCAGCGTCTAGCGAAGGATTATTTGTAATACTGAACGTTGCTGGGGCCCCTCCAGGTATATTAACAGGTTGTACAGGAAGTGGAGGAGGATCAGACGGTTGTGATTTTTGTGAGGAATGTGGTCTAGGAGTTTCTTCAGGCTTGTCATCTTGTGGGCTCTGAGTTTGTGAGTAGCAGCGATGAGCGACTAGCGTCTGGACACCATTGTTACTGAAAACGAGTGGCTGTGACTGAAGAGTCGAGGTAAGAGGTGTCCAACGGCCTAGATGCGAATACAAGTTCCTCGACATGGCTGGAACACGAAGATGCCATACTGAAAACTCCCCAAGGGGAAAAAGGCGACGGCGACGAGCACTAGCATCTAAATAAAGAGAATACAATCGCCGGGATTTCATTAAAGAAGGTAGCTGACAAAGCTTCTAGGTCTTCTTGTCTTTTCCCCCGCAAGCGTCTGATCCACGTTGAACCAGCGTGTTTCATTTAATTCTCGATATTTTGATATCTTATAAACAGCTATGTTCCAAAATCCCATAAAGCCCAAACTTTCCCTTGGTTAGCGGTAAGTTCGGGCCTGCCGATGCTCGGTATTTTAGTTGTTCACAAACTTTCTTTTGCTTGGAAATCCCACCCTCTCTACCGTTCGTTATCGTTATTAATGAGGCTCGTAATTTTTGGTTTGCTAGCTAAGACATAGGGTCAGGCAGGACAAATAGGACCCAAGTGCTCCTCCGTCCTAACATTGTTTCGCCAGTGACTTATATCCTATTTGAATAATCCCATTACAAACAGAGTTCTGACCACCTTGTGATCAGCGTCTTTAGCATAGAACCCGATCATTTGATACCAGCCTGCCTTTGTTCCCAACTAATAGCCCCTCAAACCTTCCCTGTCTTCACACTTTTGGCGTCGGCGTCCAATTTCCGTAGGATCTTACAGGACCGCATTGCCTATCCTACTCCGACCACTGGTCTACAAGTCGTCAATGAAGGCACCTAAACAAAGTTAGCAGTTTTCTGAGCCAAGAGATAGTTGAATTTTCAAATATACTGCGCCAACAATTCCATCTGACACATATGGCGCCCAGGATGCGTTTTCGACGTCCCCTTGCCCTTTTTTTGCGCCCACTCTCTGCTGAAGTGCCTGTGTTTGTTACTCTTCACAATGCTGTGCTATACATTCTACAATCCATCATTTTTAATCCATCGGTAACAGCCCTCAAATTGCCGACCTGGTAAAGAGAGGAACACGACTATTACCGTGTTGGTCAACTTGTTCCAAATTCACGTCATGATTTTCTAGACTCGTGACTTGGGCCCCTTGCATATCCGAATTCTTAAACTTAACCCTAAACCCATGAGGATCTTGCATCCGCCAATTCGTTGGGTCTTCTTATCGAGTTCTCGGATAGGCAATTATTATGCAATCATGTTTCCGAAGCTCTGCCAATCTAATGGGGAACATGAAGAAACCTACAGGCGGCATTGTTATCCCGCATACACCCTTTGGAAGGTGATAAACTATATTCCTGTCTTTAAGACCTACAGATTTCATATGATCATAGCTTACCGCGATTCCAGATAACTCTCCCCCAGTTCTGTCACCTTGTCGAGCCTCATCATCTCTTCATGATTTTTCTTCTGCCTAGCCCGCGTCTCTGTTAAGGTGTTACACATGGACGTCCTCATCGCGGGAGTTTTTCAATATATCGCGATGCATCTCGCGATTTGTAACACCTGGAGGTCTCGCCGCACCAAGCCGTTGAGACCGCTTGTCACTTGTAGTGTTGGGAGTTAACAGAATGCACTCGAGGTGCGTCAATAATCCTGCAGCATCAGAAACCCTGAGGGCATGTGTATCGTTTTACACGTTTTTCCCCCCAATGGGCGCGGATCTTCTATCACAGCCTTCTTGTCACCCTACTTATCCGATATAACAAGACCTCGAGAATACTCAATGCAGTCAGCAAATGTAATATAACAATTAACGACATCTTGCCAGCCGGAAGACCTGGAAGGCTCGCCAAGCAATGGCACTGTTCTAAAAGCTCGTTGGCACATCGTGCACCGGCTTTCTGTTATTCTGCCACAACCGTCTCGAGACCTCTAATAATATCGATGACATGCTCCCCAAAGTGTGAACTTGAGCTAATCTCTCCATTGTGGGAAGATTTGAACGTCCCTCAATTTCAAGCCCCACAGGATCTCACATTTGGCATACCTTAGTCTGGAAGTCCCTGAAGAGCAACTTTGGAGGTGTGCCAATAACACTGCCTCCCCAAGAAGCCTAGAAGGTTTGGAACATATTTGAAGTTATATCGGCACCTCATCAACAGATGCTATGAGGTCTATCACAGCCCTCTAGAAACCACTTAATAGACCTTACAATAATTCCAAGTTCGGGAGCTCATCTCGTCAAAGCGTGCCATCTGATATTGACGCGCAGTCCAGACAAATGGAATAAGGTTTCCCTCTCAGGGAAGAGCTCGTTAATGGACGAAATGCACATTAATCACTCAATATATTGTCCAGGACTATGAATGTATGGTTACAGCACAGTGAGGTTGTTAGACCATTTCCATGGAGCGATTGGATATGGAATCGTTTAAGTTATCAGGTTATTCAGGATAAGTCTGAAATAACTTCTCAAGTCCCCGCGGGGGTGATTGTTATCAACATCTAGTATGTACACTTCACGATCAGCCCCATGAATGTGCTTTAATGGATAGATATCCGTTGATGGATTCCAAGCCGCAGCGGCAAGGTCTAGCTAGGTCCAGTGTTATCTACCTGCCGGAATATGCTATGCATGCGAAAGGACTGTTCGGACACAGTGGGGAAGAAGTGAAACAGGCTGCATTATCCGAGGAGACAGTGAATCGAACCTCTGTCCCTGGATACAGATTGCTAACTGCAGGCTGTAACGAATGACATTAAGTAGTAGTGGCGAGTCACCGAACACACCGAGCTTTAGATCAGTCTCACGCGAATGTTTGATACTAACGATGGAGAAGCGTCAGCCTGGGAGCCACGGGAACGGGTTTCTGATATTCCATGGCTGTTATCGAAGTTATCGCAGTACAAGACCCTCCGATTTTCAAAATGAGGCCGGGAAATAGTTGGGAAATTTCGAAGGATAGGGTAAGTTGTGGGCCTTTCAGTAAAAAATTATTTTTTTCAACAAGTGGACAGTAGAACAAAAAATGAGGGTCTTGCGAAGCACAGCAGAAATGATAGGGTGGTGACACTGTAATGGAGTTTTTATGAATGTTGGCGCCACGGCAAACGGGGGAAGACACTTGGCACACCAGACTGGTGACGTTGACGAATTGTTGATATTGAGCGGTTCGTTAGCCAGCTGGCGCCATCAAGAATCGACGAGGGTTATGCTGTTAAGAGTTATCTCCTCACAATAGACAAGTATTATATCCAAGTTCTTGGGCGGCAGTCACTGTTCACAGAAAGCCTGAGAAAGGTATCACTCAAGGGCGGTGTCTCAACCCTGCAAGTTCGTATATGGCAATTATGTTCGTCTATTATACATGATAATCAGAATCTGTAAGTATGCTGTGCCATCCTGATCTTCCACAGGCTCGCACTAATTATTATGCCTCAAAGCACAGGGGAAGCGTGTGACAGGTTATGGACTCGGTGGCTTCGGACTATCTTCGCCATCGAGCCAACTGCCAGACTGTTTCGACACGTGTTCCCGTGGAGGCCATCCTGATTCAGAGATCGGGGACAACGTGGGCAGTTACCCCAGTGGTTTTCAACCACGAGGTGAGGTCCCGCAGCAATATACAGCGGTGCGCCCGAGTCAACAGAGGGAACGCCGTGATCAAGGATTACCCACTCAGGATTGTCCAGAGATCAAGCTGTGGCAGTACACGTCGCGCCCAAGGTCACGTGCATCTCGTGAGCCACGTGATGCAGCGGCTGGGTTTCCTGTACGTAAAGTGTGACCGTCCGCGCGTCCGTGTCCAAGGCCACATGGGCAGGCTACACCTCAAGGAGACCCCTGAGGAGCGTTCTGAACGTAAATGGAGGAAACGGCGGCGAGCCGAGCGCAAGGCTTCTAATGCTCACAAGTCTCACAGCCACACACGGGCGCAGAGTCAGCGGCACGACGAGGAAGACGGAGAGGAGGGATGGATGCCACCGGAGGGTTCAACAAAGATTGATGTTGACCAAGTGCGCGCAGAGGTTGAAGAGCGGCTGTTTAGAGAAAAACTGTTTGACGCGATGGGGGAAGACGACTACAGCCGATTGGACGGGATGGAGGCGCAGATGAATGCCTATTCCCATGTTCCAAATCGTTGGAAAAATTTTGACGGGCGCGACCGGTTCGACGATGCCTCCATGGATCCCAACCAGATGCCGGACGAAGAATACGCCGAGTGGATCAGGATGGGCATGTACAAGTGAGTAATTTATCTAGGCCACGCAAGCGATCGACCAGTAGTTAACATTATGATACAGGCGGACACATAAGGCCGAGATAGAAGAACTTGAGCGCAAGAAGGCAGAGCGCCAGGCTCGCAAGGAGAAGGAGCGTAAGGCGCGAGCGGAGACCGCACGATTGGAGCGCGAGCGAGAGGCTGAGCGCAAGGTCAAGCGCGAGCTCAAGGAGAGAAGACAGCGACAGGATGCGTGGGACCGTTACGAGGCACGATGGAAGATATGCACGGCCACGGAGTCAATTGACCGTCCCCTCACATTCCAAGACATACCCTGGCCCGTGTTCGCGGTCCTCACCCTGCCTGAACAGTTGACAACCGACCGCATCTCTGAGTTTCTACTGTACCGCCTGCACAGGGGCGATGGGCTGACAGAGTCCAAGACGCGTAAGGAACGAATCAGGGAAGCACTGCTCCGATGGCATCCAGACAAGTTTGAGGGTAAGATTGGCTCAAGGCTGGACGCGCGTGAGAAGGAGATGGTGTTGGAGGGCGTAGGCATCGTCGCTCGATGTCTCAACGAACTGATGGCTACGTGAACGCAATAGTAAATGGTGATTCCATCGAAGGACTTATTCGACCAGTGTTCGATGGGTCAGCTGGGGATCCCACCATCAAGGCAGGAAGCATCTATCTACCAGAAGACAGAAATTTGTTGGATCTCTGCTGGTCTGGGAGCAAACCTCCTTTAGCAGCTTGGGCACTATTGCGTAATTCAGGTCGACGCAGTTGAGGTGTGTCGACGTCGCACAGCTTATAGATCCCCGAGAGTGATATCTGCCGATGTAGGATACCGCAGATATCGAGACAGAACCCCGGTGTATATGTATCTATGTTTAAATGAGGAATTGGTCAAGCGGTCTGAGTTAAATCTAATTATCTCGGCGAGTTGCCGTCGCGATGATTGGCCGACGCGCTTCACGTGTGTTCAGAGTTTGGTATTGGCATGTAGCTCTGCTCTGAGTTTTCCCGCCAAAGTGACGTGTGGAAGTGTTGCGGGGAGATCCTTGCAAGGCCGGTTAGGAGCACTGCCAGTCAAAGCTGGTACTTGTATGTGAAGCCACATTGACAGGCGTGATAGAGGGGTTGGCGAACATATCAGACGAGGGGGCGGCCGAGCAAAGCGAGCCCTGGGCGCTGCACAGCGACGATAAGTGGTTTATCGATCGTCTACTTGTTATTGTCATAATCTGAGCTCGCAGCTGTGGCGAGTGGGCGCGCCGCCGTCATAATTACTTATTGCAGGCGCATTGGCCTACTTGACCTGAGACGCCCTACACCCCCAATTGTGCAGTGCGCAATGGGTGGCGACGGCAAATGAGCCAACGGCGTTAGAGCCCTGCTGATACTAATTATGATTCTGATTATGATTGAGTTCGATACAAATCAGTAACTTCTATTTCAGGGAGATTTTCAAAAAAAAGTGTTGCAATGTCATTGCCAGATAAGTCTTCAGATCTGCAACGAATTATAATGCAATGCAGATTTGATTTCAATTTTTTTTTGGTTGGTTGGTTGGTTTGAAACCGCAGCTTGGGTATGAATTCTATGTTCGAGACACTGTGAACAGCCCCTGTATGGGAGAGAGAGAGGGAAATAGATACCACTAGGGTGCAATGTTGATGCCCCTCGAGTTCCTTGTAACTCGCTCACACACTCACGCATTCCTCCTTCTTGCTTAACCTGCCCCTGCCCCTGCCCCGCATTGTCTCTGCTCTCCCTGTCTTCTTTCTCTACCCGACCCGCCTTTCCCCCACCTCCCTCGACCCTTTCCCGACCCGACCCTTCACCAGCCGCCTCAGCTCCCGACTCGGGAGGTGGCCTACCTTCTGAAACCCGAGCCGCTTTACATATCCTGTACACAGCATCACACAGCATTCGTCATTTCGTCCGCAGTTATCAGACATAAAAATTATGGCGTGAGTCAAAAGAAAAAAAAAAAAAAACAGTATCGATAATGATCCACAATTATAAGCCATAAATAAGACGTTGTCGTTTGAAAAGATGTCTATGCAAAAGCCGGAAATTCCGTGGCGCAGCAAGGACAAAGTGCCAAGTGCCAAGTGGCCATCCATCAGAAGGGAAAAGCCTGACATCAAATCACGAAAGGCCAAGCATAAAATCTGAAATAAAGTAATTGCGGCGCAGCACACGAAAGGATGAAGGAATGTAAAAGCCCGTGCTTTAGCGGCTTACCATCTCGCGCCCATTCAAATTCGAGTTTTAGAAATAGATCATCATCGCATTGCACACCCACACCCACGCTTAATTTACAACTTCAACTCGCCGATGAAATGGAAATATAAAAAACGGAGCAACGCGAGAGCCGAAGCATAGCCGCAAGACGAAAGCCAAAGCCCAGGATAAATGAATGGATAACTCGAAGTCCACAATTATAAGTAACTCAAAATCAACGCCACAAAAGCAGCATAGTCGGGTGTCGGAACCAAGCTCACCTCACCTTGTCGCATACACCAAGTTGGACGTGGGTGCCTTGTACATAGGGACAGGCGCATAAAACAGGAAGGAGCACATGAGCGCAACGCCACAGGAGGTAAAGAGGAACTCGGGGTTAGATATCTGGATGGGGATTGGGTGTTATCTGGATGAAAATTGACAAGGAATAACGTTGAAAAGGGTTGGAAGATGGAAGAGGATTTGGAAATAGGGATGATCAATGGAAGACAATGAATAAGTTGAAAGAGGAAATTGTAATGATGAGACAAAAGAAGTAGGATAGGGAATTTATGTACAATAAGTGTCCAAAAGAGAAGAAACAAAAAATGTAAGAATAAAAGGATGAGAAAAGAATATTTGAACATGACTCTACGTAAAGAGTTAAATGAATGGATTGAATATTTCAACACCAAGAGCCACCGTGGATAACAGTTATCATCTCACATCAAACGATGATGCAATGCAGTGCAACATTCGAAGGATGAAAGGGATTCGTGGGCGAATAGTGGGTCTAGGAGAAGAACGAAGAGTAGAAATAGGAGAACAAAGGCCACCGAAGTAACAGCGAAAAGGGATCAAAGATGAAAGACGACAACTGAAGATAACAGAAATAGGAAGAGAATTGAAGCGTAGGGCAGACACTGGCAGCGTATGTCGAGTCGATATGAGATGGAATGAGTATCTCGATGCATCGATAGACATCGTTAGCCGATATTTGATATTTGACCACCTTTGCAGGAAAGGGACGCCCAACAGGACATGTGTGTTGTTGATATCATGAAATGTTCCATTTCCCATCCCACCCCACACAGACAGCACGACGTCACCATGATCATGACAGATACCACATCGCCAAGATTAGAAATCGATACGAATCCCATTTGCCCAATCTAGGATGGATCGACGTCAGACAGGGTGGATAGACGAACAATCTCACCTTGTGGCGAAGATAGGCACCAAAAATGATAACTGAATGCGATACTCTGCGTTGCACCTTGGCATTGGCTCGAATAATGATTATGAGGATCAGATCCAAAGCGCAATCCAAGACGAAAAAGCACCAGTTGCCAAGCCCCGTCACTGGTACCGCCTCATCTCATGCAAAGCATACAAATCGAGGCAATCGATCACAGGATCTAATGCCAATTGCAATGGCATGGGATGGGATGTATGTGCTAAGATCCATTGCAACGGATCTCAGACGATGTGCCGTTCGATAAGCCAGCGGGTTTGAGTGCACCTAACACGGTAAAAGAATCGCAAGCTCCGCAGCAAGACGTTGCGTGGTACTTGGCCAGGGCCCGAGCCATGTGAAAAAATATTTTTAAATGTCCGAGAGAATGGCAAATGTGATATATATAGCAAGATAGATGGTAGAATCATGCTACAGGGATGGATTGAAGTGTAGTTTAAAGAAGACACAGAAGATGCGAAAAGAATTTGAATAGAAAACGAGGATATATCAAAACATCAACATTCACATCCATTCAATCAGAATCAAAATCGAAATCAAAATCGATACAGCAAATACATAAAAGGGAGCGACTTGAATCAAGATCTCAGCGTCCGCAACGCACAAAGATGAAGATAGATAAAGACGACAAATGGGGCATGAGCGGTTGTGCGCGCTTATCGGCAGAACTGGGATGTGATTGGACGTCTGGCAGACACGTTTCCCCATGGCTCCTAGATTGAAGGGGCAATAAATGCGAATAGCGCCCAGGAATAACGAATGACCCTCAGGCACGCCGCAGAGCAAAATTGAGGATAGGGAGGAAAGGCATGCGAACCTTGGGAGGTAGAGGAAGAAGACAACGAAGGCAGGCAAGCAGGGCACTACAACGTACGATGATGCGAATCGGTTATAACAATAGGTCACCATGAGGGAAGACATGAAGACTTGGGGAAGAGGAAGGGAAAGAAGCTGGGATAAGCACCAGGGACGATCTCCCAGGACAGGTAGTTCTCACCTGTAAAAGGAAATATGGAAGAACGTTAAGTGTTATAAGTAAGAGAAGCGACGAGAAGCTGCTAAGTTATTTGAATATTGTTATCGAAAGACGTTTGTTGTGAACAAGTGGCTGAATAAGGAGAAGGTGAAGTCGGATATTGAAATCATGACTTGCAGAAGAGGGTTAAATAAGCAGACAGACAGGTACAATTGTTATGCTGTGCCATACCTTGCATTACGCCTCGGTCTCGCGGTGCGTGCAGATAGAATGAAGAAGGCGGAAGTGATGCACATTGCTTTACAAAACGTACATAATACACGGTACTGACACAAGCGGCCCGTTCCTATTATTTCGCATATGTGTCTCGCATAAAACTAATCCAACGCGCTCCGTCGCGTCCTCCCTCCATCATCTTTCCCTCCCTCGCTTCCATACCCATCTTCCCTCACCATCGGGCATTTCTTCCCACGCTTGTCCTCTGCCTCGAGTTGGATATGGAGGTAGACTGTGATGGACAACTTATCCTTGTATTCCACGTGTTTGCATGTTTCCAGTGAAAAAAAATTGAGGTGGTGGAACGACAGAAAAGTATTCGGGAGAACGGTGACAGAATCTAGTTGTGGTATACCAAACATCATACATTCGGGCATTACCTCAGAAGCGAGGGAAAAACAACACTCCAAAGGAGCGCCGGGAACCGGACGCCGTCTAGAAATGAATAGAATAATAAAGAACAAAAAATCGAGACAATAACATAAAGACCTGCTTCCCACTGCAGTTGCATGACGTGATAAACAACAGCTCCGCATCAAAAAATTAAAAAAATCTAGAAAAAGGACAAAAGTTGGGCTGCCTTATGTAATACATAACTTGAATAACATAATATTTAGCGGTGGTAGATGCGCGGTCGGTGATAGGGAGGCCTTGCAGCAGATCTTGCGGATAATGTGTTGGTTTGGGATAGCCGGTGATCTCGACACAGCCACAAGCGCTGCCTCGTGGGAACACCTGCCACTTCCTTTTCAGGGTGGTGACCTGCAAGATGGGGTGGGTCGCCATGGGCGGGGAGCACCGTTGGAGGGGAATTGAGGACGCGAGGAAAATGCATGTTTCTCCTCCTTTTTAATGTGTTTTTTTAAATCGTCACACGCCAATGTATTAAACAAGTTGAATTCTTTATATATTTTTCTCCACCCGTGCGCGTGGGCAAGTGCGTCGGATTAGGTACACAGATTATACAGTCCTCCAAATCGTCTACAATAGCGTGGACGAGACGAACAACTACCTGGATAAAAAAATGATTGCTAATGGCATAGTATCACACAATGTCACGAAAACGTCTCAGAGAAAGAGAAGGAAAGCAAGGAAAATATAGGTAGATGCAAAGAAAGATGCAGACAAGAGATTGCAAGAGACGGAACGACCCCTAAAAGGCAGGCAAGAAAATTGAAATGCTGAAAACAACCAGGATAACAACCCCGAGGCAGGAGGAATGTATGATATGGTGGACCCGAGACAGAGCGACCGCGACCGACTCGCCACCCGAAACACGAACCAGCATTGGGGAGCATTGCATTGAATGATGCGACGAACCACGAAAGAACCCACTGCAGTGAAACGTGCAATGGCGGCATTTGCCATAAGGGGGTAGGAAAGCTTTGGCGACGCAGCGCGTACTCTTCTCCGCGGGTCCGTGTCCGCAGCCGTGGCGCGACCCAGATGATGGCTGGGAAGCGTCCGGTGCGCGAGGCGCCCAGATCGACGCGAGAGTGGGAAACAAGCCCATCTGCGATGCCTCGTCCGAGGACGGGTAAATACTCGAGATGTGGGGTAGTTGTGGTGGTGGTGGTGGTGGTGGTAAAAGTACAAATGCAATATATGATTGATTGAGCAGGAAATCGAAATAGAGGGAGCAGATCAGAGGCAAGCAGAGCAGAGCTGCAGGCAGGGAGGCACGACTAGCGGCGCCGTGGCTGCACTTGACCATGAACATATGTATGATATGAATACGACATGCGCCCGCATGCACCCGCGTCCGCCTGCGTCCGACCGCGCGCGCCCACATGCCACAAAGCAGCGACCACACCCACAACCACACTCCACTCTGAGCGCGCACAAGCACGCATTCCAGGACTACCAGACGGTGCGGGAGAGGGACGCGAACGACTGGTCGCGGCCCATTTTAGACTTTGGGGGGAGGGTGGACGCCGCGGACATGATGGAAAGCGCGGAGCTGGAGCGGCTGGGCGCGCGGCCGTCGTTGGCGAAGTTGCTCTTGGTAGTGCCATCGCTGGACATGTAGGTAGAAACGATGGTGGCGTCGTCGGGCTCCTCGTCGTCGGAGTGCGGCGTGAGGCAGGTCGTGGAGGAGGCAGGGGAAGGGGAGGCGTCGGAATGGGGGTTGAGCTGGGGCGTCGCGGGGCGGTTGTCGCGCGCGGAGATGGGCGTGGGGATGAGCACGGTAGGGAGCCCGCCGTGGAGAGGCGGCGGCGGGAGCGCGTTCGACGAGGAGGTGGAGAGCGCGGCAGGTGCGCGGGGAAGGGACGGGCGGCGGTGGGGCGAATCGGGGGGCGTGAGGGGCTCCGCGGAGGAGGGCATGGCTGGGTGCGGCGAGGTGTCGCTCGATAACGAGGGCACGGGGTTGGGGGAGACCAACGCTGGGGCTGGGGCGGCGGGCTGGGGCGGGTGCACGAACGCGGGACAGGGGCCGTTCGGGGCGTAGTCCTTGCGCACCTTGGCTTCGAACTCGCGGAGCTCCTTGGGATCGACGTTGAGGAGCCACTCGAGGTAGCCGCACATCTCGCGCTCCATCTGGTTGATCTCGCGGAGGGAGAACATGCCCTGACCGACGACCGTCCAGGACTTGTTCGAGTACGTGTCGTCGCAGACGACCTTGCTCGCGATCATGAACGCAGAGATGAACAGGCGGTGGCCAGACGAGCCGCGCGCGGCAGGGAAGCGCGACTTGAGGCGAGAGAGGAGAAAGAGGGCGGTGAACGTGACGGACGAGTGCAGGCGGGTACGGTGTAGTGCATAGGCGACGAATACGGCAAGGCCAGGCGTGGGAGTGCTCGGGGAAGTGGTCGACGGGGGCGGGCGGTTGGGGCACGCAAAGAGGGACTGGATGAAGCGCTGGCAGAGGTGGGCGGTCTCACTGTGGCCGTAATACTGGTCTGCGGGGGGCGGAGGCTGCGGAGGGTCAACGAGGGAACACGAGAAGAAGGGGAAGAAGACGTACTACGGGGGCCTGGTATGGCGCAGGGGCGTTGGCAGAGCGGGCCGCCTTCGCGGGACGACGCAGCGGGGACGGGTGTCGGGCGACGTATGGTCCAGCAACGGACATGTTCGTGGGGCGGGCGGGATATGTGGGGGGGGAGAGCAGCAGAGGCTAGAAGAGGGGAGCTGTCAGTGAACTTATAGCATGACGGCGCATGGCAGGCAATATGAACCCATCAGAAGGGTTCTATTTATTTATTTATTTATTTATTTAGGTTATTTGTCGCTTACCGTTTGGGCACGGGCGTGAGTCGGGGATGGGTCCTGGTGGGTACACTGCTCAGCGGTGTGTGTGAGAGTGGGGGCGTTGTGTGGAGTAGAAGCTGCCTGGCCTTATAAGCAAAAAATGCGCTCATCGCCATCCGGAACATGAACAGGAGCTGACTCAGCAGAAAAATAATAAATAAATAATGGGCAAAAATAAATAAATAATAAAATTCGAGACTTCCCACGCGATCTTTGACGGGGATCTTCCCAATCGGGCCTATGAATCTTCATGTGTGGCGACTGGTGCCGGCCGCGCTTGATGCGGCGCGGAACAGCAAGCACGGCAAATGTGGCTGCTCTCGTCCGGGACACCGCTGCCGGCACTGCGCTGCCTCTCGTCCAGTGGCCCCGGGCGGGGACCACTGTGATCCGGGAACGCAGACCGCCCGTCATGATACACCCGTTCGGGGGGCGATCCTAGGGCCCTGCACTTATTTCTCGCCGGACGTGCGTTGTTCCCATGATGTGACAGATCACCCACGCTTCCCGGGCGAGGTATTTGTTCCATCTCGGCCCCCTGCGTGCGGGGCATACTCACAAGCTCTCCCAAGTCTCGGCACACCTATGGTGCTGAGTTGCCGGGGGCCTCGATCGCAGGTCCAGCGCGAGGCACCAGCCCCTGTCCCACCGTCCATGCGCCCGCGCCTATTAGCGCCCGCCCGCCCGCCTTCGAGGCCCGCCCTGCCTCCCCTGATCCGTCACTGGCTCCATACGGGTCGTGTGCATCCCGGTGACTCCCTCGTGCCTTTAGATGGTCTGCTGGCTACCTGACACAATGCGGTGTTGACCAGTATGCATGCCCCCTGTATTCTTTATTCGTTTTGTATCCGTGGTGTCTTGCTGACTCCTGAGTAGACTCCTGAGTCGTTCCAATCTTCGCGGTGGATTGCAGACTTCCAGTCTCTCTCTTTCCGCATCGATCAGCAAAGGTTACCCGAACCATTAGCACCAATGTCGACATACTCCCTTTCGAGTTCAGCGCCCACAGTTTTTGACTTCTAGCTGGCTGTGTTGCCAGGGATCAACCATTAGGTTTTCCATCACGAATCAGCCGCCAAGCGTCGAGATCAACTACCAAGATCAACCACCAAGTATCAGAAATGTGCACCAAGCATCACAATCAGCACCAAGCATCGCCCACCTCCTGCGTATAGGTCTGGATCCACACTCACCAATCTTCATCTTCATGTTATAGGATTTCTGCACTGCCTGGTACTCTACGCTTCGGCACCTTTCCTTGAACCCCTTTCGCGATGGGACATGAACACCTACTCTATGTTGGATAGTTGTATGAACAAAAGATGAGGGGCTTTTTGGCTCGTTCCCCGCAGGTCTTGGATGCGCTGTGGGCTTACTGCACTATGAAGCTTTTTCTGACGCTGTCCGTATTCCGGTCCGTTGTATTTGAAATTACTTCTTGACCCACTCCCTGCATGTGTGTCCTTGGAACCCTTTGGCTGTCACGCGGCAGGACAGCTCGACATTCTTAAGTACTGCGATTCGCATCAGTTGTGGTTCTTCGAATTGCCCTCCGATGATGTGCCCACTCTCGAACTTCGATGCCGAGCCCTGAGTGCTACTGCAAGATGATGCTTGTGCGCCGGACTTGCCGAGTATTTTCCAATCAGGGTATCTTTGACGGGAATATTGAGCCTTGAGAGCTTTACTGCAGTTTTAAGTAACCAATATTGAGTTACTGTGGAGTGATTTTCCGAGGCAATTTTATTCAACCCTGACCTTGTTGGAGTTATGCTCTCAGATAGGGGTTATCTGCATGGAAAACGTGACTTGTCAAGTACATACTTATTTGCTGCGTCAGGAGAAGGTTGAATGACAACGGGATACCGCAGATGAATCTCAAATTCAAATAGATGTATACTCATTGGAGTACTACCTCTACGTGATTATTGCATCTTAGGCCTGTTTACAGGCAGTCAGGTCCTATTGCACCCGACACCCTGGTTCCTGTCTGAATGGTCCTATCAACTAGAGCCTCACTGCAGTCGTGCACCTGTGACTCGGATGACAGCTTGCAAATGGCGAGGTTTACGTTGTAATACTGGTGTGGAGCAACTGGCTTCTGTAATGGGTATTATGAATGGTGGGTGATATGCTGTGTAACATAGATGTTTGTTCAATAGAAGGCCCCATTGTTGGTCGTGTGGCAAAACAGAGCTGGCTATCAGTACGGCAATAAGCCGGTATTCAAACAGAATTGGCTTTTAGTGACTTGAAATCCGGCATTTAATTTAAGCGGTTGCCGGATGCTGAGCATGTACTGGGATCAGTATTCCCTGTGTATACAAAGATCTCATCATTCGTCCAAAATTTCAGAGCTCTCAAAATAAGACGACTGACGCTCCTGTTACGAGGGGCCTCGAGACGCCTGCAAGACAGTTTTTTTGATGAAGGGAACTTTATGAGACGCCATCTTACCAGACTGACGCGCGCTTCCCGTTACTTACTTTTCGTCTCTCCTCGCTCGTTCTCCTCTTACCTGCGCTAATGCTACCCGGACCGATCAAATCTATGTATCCATCTCATTTGCATCGTTTATGGATGTAAGTTCATTGATCCTAGCTCGTCTCAGTCTCTCAGCTAAACCACTATTTTTTCCGGCGTCCAGGCCAATATTTTACAATCGTTATATCTACTGCATTGTTCAATGAAACAAAATTCCCCGCTTAACGCTTAAATAATTTATAGCACCGTGGCGCGCATATAGTATATGCAACTTGAGACGATCAAGTGACCCGTCTCTTTGCCTACCATTCGTGCGAGGCGATACTTGCAATAAATCTGCGCCTGCTCCTGTTCCCTGAATTCATGACACCAGGGCCTCTGATACATATGTGTGGACCTATGGCATTTGCATTTGTGACCCTACGTTGCCTTAGTCCTGTGTCATCCTTAGGCGTGCAGGCGTGGCGCGCGTATATATGTCAAGTCTGAAGCGATTAAGTCTGTACCTCCGCTTGCATCTGAGTATCTAACCCAAGTGTCCATATCCATTGGATTTGTATCTTTGAACATTTATAATCCAACGATGTCAAGCCAGGAGCCATAATTCAAATTCTGGCGTTCAACGGTTACTTTCTATTACGAGTATGCGCTCTATCCCTTCAAAGACCCAAGCACATGATCTGACCACGAACCACATATGTAAAATGCCATTTCAAGCGATCAAAGTTTTCTCCACTAGGATCTTCGCTTCAAGTTATCGCATCACGCTCCTGTGAGTTATCTGCTCTCGTAAGTGATAACTGCCAGAGAGTCGCTGGGCGGATCCTAGCTTTCAAGGCTGACATTGGCTTCAATGTTTACCCTCCTTGAAGAGTAAACGATCAGACATTGCTGATCCTTGACCTGTCAGCCTCTTCATTTTACCATGATATATGTGACACTGGGTCACCGATCCATCTTCTGGATCTGCCTCACCAGTTGGTTCTAGGATTCAGCTTACGTGTAGACCCTTGGCCTTGCCGTAGCCGAGCCTAAGCCATCCTTCGGGCATTGCTTAAAGAGCATGACATTGATGAATTTTGGCTGCGTCATCTTCCTCATCTCAGGTCTTACTAGTGTCAGCTTATTAAACGACTTTGACGCGATTTATGTGATGAAGTTCTGGATTATATTAGGTAAATAAGGCTACTTTCTGATAATTGTGTTGCATAGTAGAGACCATAGACACCTTCTTGGGCGATTCCGATCCAATTTACCTGAACTGCGGCCGAGTCAGGTCTTGGGCCTTTGGCGGAATTGTAGATAAAAGGCCGACCACTGTATGACGCGATCGGAATGAGGGTTTGAAATAAAAAGAGTGACAGGATGAGTCGGACCTTTGCTGGAGTAATCATACCTCGGTGCTTTGTCTGCACTGAGAGTTAAGAGTTATCAGGCTCTGTGAGAGTTTTGTTTCTGCATTTATGACCCTGGTGTCCTCCCCTTACGATGGCGCCTTTCGAGTTCCCCGAGCCGGGAACTTACGGGCAAACAGCTTAGTGGACCACAACTCACGTGCATCCTTCGGCCGAGGGTGGTTGGTAAGGGTATGACAGTCACTGCTGGGAAGGCAAGTGTGTATGAGAAACAGGTACCGTTACAGATCACAGATCAGAAACATCATCATCTCGCCTACTTCAAAACATCAAACCAGACATCCAGTCACTTACACAGCACACTATATCATGTAATCCGAAACACTAGCTTACAGCGAGACAATGTAACACTCAAGTCATACTAAAAGGAAACACACACCACACACAACAATCAATATCATCATCTTCATGCTGAAGCCCCTGACCGCTTGAGCGTCGTACAGCCCGCCTACGACCCTTCCGTTCCTTGGCTGAATTTGTTGTTTGATCAAAGGACCACTTAGTTGAGATCTATCATCACCCTTGTAACACTTATAGAGGTCGTACGATCCCATACCTCCGGAGAAATACATTTATTCGGGGGAACTGCTTCCTCAATTTTAATTACGGAGAAACCCACGACTCGGACCCAACTTACAGCTCATACCTAACAGAACTCCTAATACCACCCGTTCGCATCCCCAAAAATTTTATAACACGGTTCTTGCGCATTTTCATCAGGGAAGGTCCAATAGCGTGTCACATATCTTTGTGTACATGATATGTGGCAGTCCCAGTACTCCCAGGCCCAGAGCCACTTGAAGCCATTCACGCAGCTGAAAAGCCTGATTAACCCGCGGATCCGAGAAAAGGTGCCATTCTTCTGTCTCAATGATGGCTCAGTTACTCCAAATGAAAATCGTTCTTAACTCAGGGTCCATGACGCAACGGAGGCGCAGAAGATCTGGAAGTCGCAGCACCGGATATCTTTTTTCTTTTCTTCTTATAGAAAAAAGAAAAAAAAAAAAAAAGTGG
>QLPI01011158.1:0-14329 GCA_003314275.1 Chroogomphus rutilus
CCAACCAGCCAATATCTGTTACTGTTTTTTCGATGGCTTCGGATCTATCTGGAATCCGGACCACACATGGAGAGCAATACATGTATAATCCCCTGCCAATGAATACTGACCGATCATGTTCGTTTTCTCGATCACCTTCCATCTCGCGGTATCCGGGGCGGACTCGGCTTCTAGAAGACTGGAAGAAACGGCAGTTGCGTTCAGGGACGCGAATAGTCATAATTGTTTCTATAATCAGATGGCTATAGATCTAATCACATAATCAGGATAAAATCTAGAACCGGGAACAAAATGCTTACATCCCAAAAAGTCGGCCGAACGTCTCCATGAGCCTAACGGCTATGATACATTCGGTAAGGATACATCCACACCTATGGCGGAAATAGTGCCCGGCATCTCGCTTACAGGTTTCTAGACTGCGCTGCAAGCGTCCATTATATTGGAAGCGATATATCGACGCGCTGATATCAAATTAGAAACGGATACGCTTGGGGCTGGCATATTTAAAAGTTAGCAGTATGTTATCTAGGGCCGCCCGAGTTTTGGGGTGCCATCCCGCACCACGTATATATGATATTATTCTCAGTTAATCCTTCCACTAATTGACTGTCGTCGAGCTCGCCATCCGTCCCACGCTTCATTGACACCTGCTCTTCCTCTTTGGAAGAGATTCAGTACATCGATCCCATCACTACATACAAGGGAAAATGTGGAGAACGAGTTGAGCTCACTTTTGAGCAAGTCGTGAAGACGAGCAATACGAGCATCGACGGTGGACAACAAGCCAGAGTACCCCTTGGCCTCGTGTTGGCTCATATTCAGCTCTTCGGGTCGGCGTGCGAGATGTGCTTGTGCAATTTCTCAATCTTTCTCTTTCATATTTTCAGGGACTTTCGCCTTGAGTTCATCGGACACCTGGAGAAATAAAGGGATCGATGCTGGACCAATAACATCCATCGTAAATTCTCTCACCTGTTTGATATATTTGATATTATGACCGCTGAACAGCCTCATATACCCACCTCAACCGCCGAGCCCAGCTGTGTCCCTGCCCCGGGTCTGTCATGATAACATTGTGGGGACCATTCGCTATACAGATAACCTGGGACCTTGCCCAAGTATTTCCCCAAACGTGTTCCTCCTTCTTAGGATCTTCTTTCCATACTTGGGTGCAGAGATATCAGTCCATCCAGATAGTTTAAATACAAAGTCTTTTATTTTCCACAAGTCCTCACGCACAGCATCGAGACCGACTCGTTGCACTTTTGAGTTTGAACAAATATTCAGAGTCGGTTCAACAGTAGCGGATATGAGATATTAGCTGTGAAAGACACACCCATTGTGTTCTAATGTTTGCTAGAGCACTTTCACAGTCTCTGGCTTATATACGTCAAAATCAAATACGTTGCGTAGCCTGGTTTCCAGAGTGTCCTGGTAGGTCCGCATGTGGTGGACAAGATTGATCAACTCTGAAAGGCACAAATCATCAACCATTGTCTGAATCACAAATGTAGTGCAAAGAAGCAGCGCCTTGTAGTGAATACGGATGAAAAAATTCATTGTGGTCATATCCGGGGCGCAAATCATGAAAGGCGGCGACATGACGTCTGATGAAATCATTGTCCATGTTGGGTGCAGGCTGAGCCAATAACTGCCTCTTGGATTGTATATCCCGATTTGAACCCAAATTGCTCGCGGAAAGTCAGAAACAAGAAAGCACCCAATTTCTGAGCCATACATTCTTTTAAAATAAATAAAACTCACCAGCTGAAGTTTTCTCCAAATACTTGAACACAATGGTTCTCCAGGAATTCTAAAGGCAGTATATTACTAGCAACTCGCAACCTATCGTGAGTGCACACATATGGTAGCCTGGGAGATCAGTCAACATGGTAAATTGGAAGTTGGGATGAACCACGACATTATCCTCCCGCCGTGTTTGATCGTACCATCCTCTAGGTGCATTTTAATCATTAGATGGTTGGCGGTTGTGTCATTGATAGATGGATAAGATTTTAGAAGCAATTTTACACTAATCATTTATTGCACCGATCGAGCTGAACATATTCTTTCGGGCTGCCAAGGAGCTATAAGTGTTGTTAACGGCATAGAAGGGTAAAAGAATCGAAAACGAAACGCCTGG
This sequence comes from Chroogomphus rutilus, assembly GCA_003314275.1. Lineage (NCBI taxonomy): Eukaryota > Fungi > Basidiomycota > Agaricomycetes > Boletales > Gomphidiaceae > Chroogomphus > Chroogomphus rutilus. The sequence continues at coordinate 2,144 of QLPI01011158.1, forward strand.
CAAATACGATAAATAACCTTGTTCTGTCCAGCCCCTTAGATCGGATATTAGACATGCACATTCATCTGACTCAAGGTAACTACACAAACCTGATTACCCAACAAGAACAAGCACTCTTTCGGATCTACAGCAATGTCCCGAATGAGGCCCGTCTGAAGACTATTATCGTAAAAGTAGTCCATGTGAGGAACATAGGACACCACCCTTTCCTCCTCCAGGGCAGTATCAAGTTTTAGGATGAGGATCGACTTGGTCATGTCGTATGGATCACTAGCTTCCAGGGAAAATAACATTTCTTTATCAGTGGGAGACACTGGGGGGTTATACTAAAGAATAAAAGGTTCAAAGCCAATAGAACTCAATACTGATTAAACGGGTCCGCACCAGCAGGGTTCTCTTCACAATCCTACATTCAGAAAATGACTCCTCAAGACTAATCTTCTCCATCGCAGGAAGAAACTTGGGCATTAGCGATCTCCCAAGAATACCAAACTGATCTTCATCCCAAGGAAATGCAGCAAGTCAGTGGGAGATCCAAACGACAGTCCTTTTGCCCAGAAGTCATGGTGCGTCAGTACTTTTCCGCAAATGTCAGGATGGTCTACATGTGCATTTTAGCTGTGCCCATCTCTTAGGGTATACCTCTTCCTTGGACACGGAAGCGACGATTCTCTTCCCCTCTCAGAGCTCAATCTCCATATCCTGGAGAAATCTGGAAATGGACCCCACTATTGGCCCAATAACATCAAGGCTGGATAAGTGGACAAGTGGTCCTGCCCAAGCACTCTGGATCAAAAGGCTAGAAAAACACAACATGTGCAATTAAGCATCAATGACATTTAGAAAGATATCTCGGTTCCCAGCTCCTTGGTCCGCAGTCCTTGATTGTTCACCTCATCAAGACCTCTCTGCCGCATAGTTCCCTGTACAAATGAATGTCTCTACTTGGTCACCTAGGGCCTCTGCGGACGTTTTGACAAGGAGGGAGGTAGAACATGTTGCGGTGGACGGAGAAAGAGGGAGTATGTATGAAATGTTCCGTGAAGTTTACACACCAGAGTAGACCATTGATTTTGAAGACATATGAGTTTATGATTCGAGAATTCCATTCGCGATGAGATTACCTCACTTCCTGAGGTGCCGAACCAGATCCCGTTCAATATGATTTTTTAGTATAGGAACTTGAAGGAAGTCGGTCAGTGGAGGCCAGTGAAATATTGGCAGATGTGCGCAGATGGAAAATACCAGGGTTGCAGGGAATAGAGTACGTCGGATGCATCGAATCATGGATTCAGTTGCAGCGGTCAGTTAAGTAGGTAGAGCAAATTAAACATGCAGCTGGTATTTACTTGGTGCTTAGACGGACGGTGCCTAGTCCAAATCGGGGATCATTCCCAAATACTAGGGGCGTCGGTGCTGCGGACCACGAGGCATAACCAAGCGGCCGGATTGTGCCAATGGGAATGAGATCCTCCAGTGGGTGGCAGTTGTTTCTCATGCGTGATTCCCGGTACATGGAGTGCAACAAAGCCTTCGCTTGTTACTAAAAAAGGGTAGAATTTCACACCATCAACTGTGGGGAAAAATATAGATCGAAGGAATGTGGATCCTAGAGATATTGTATTGACTCACTTAAACGACGGTCTGCTTGCTGTCTTATATACTTGTCAAAAATCTAATTACTAATATCTGTGTTACCAGATCCTTCGTGTTGTTTACAAACATTCGCCGCTATTCACATGACCACCTACTATGAGCATCTGTGCTGCGGACCACGAGGCCTAACCAAGTTACTGGATTTTGCCTCTGGGAATGATTGTCTATGAACTGGGTGACAGTCACCTTAATCCTGATTCCCGGTGCAGGGAGTGCATCAAAGCGTTCGCGTGTTACTAAAAAAGGGTATATTTTCACACCACGAACCTTTGGGCAAAGTGTCGATCGAAGGAATTTAGAGTGCTAGAATGACGGTATTGACCGACTTAAGCCACGATCTCGATAAGCAGGCTGTCAGCTATATATTCAATTTTAATTGGAAACAAGAAGACCCAGTCCTTCAGCCCTGTGTCCTGATATAGGTAAGTTGGTCAAAATGTCTAGATTTCAAAACTATGGTCAGTTCCCATTCATGCTTCACAGGCAAATTATTGTGTGAGGTACTTATTTTATTTTTGTTTCATATTGTGTATGCTTACAAGCGAAGTGGAGAGGAGGTTGCAGAATTAAAATCTAAAATAACCACAAGGCCTTCATATGCAAAGCATGCTTTGGAGGCAGAGAATGCATGTGTCCAGAAGCCGCGAAATTCCGATGGAAAAGAGCAAGGCTCAACTGGAGGGTCAACAAGGATCCAGTCCTTATCCCAAGATAGAGAAACCTGATGCACCCCTGAAGCCACGAGTTGAAATGTACCTGGGAAGATGTGAGTTACTCGGCTTCCGTCCGGGAATGCGATGGAAGTGAATTCTGTAAATGAATTCGATTGTTCACCGGTGATGATGTCCCAGATACGAACTGTGTCGTCGTAGGACCCAGAGATGAGTCGTGTTCCATCGCCAAGTCTGATCTTTCAGGCCAGGAGCAGACAGATCTGATGCATGACGCTACAGAATATTCCATGCCGACACCACATGAACGTTACATTGCTATTGTTTATGCTCGAAAAAGAGCCCGAGAGTAGAATGGAAGATTTAACTGCAAGTGTGTCTGCAGTGATAAGTTTTTATTTTATTTTAGTTTTTATGTATGCTTTTTTGGATCGCGGTCAAAAGAGATAGAATATTATACTAATTTATTTTACACAACATATTATAAGACTGTGAAGAACAGGGAGAGATAATCACATGAAAATAAAAATACAGGAGGGGTGAAACAATATGACAAACATTCAAGACAATTTTATACATATACACAATTTTAAACAAATGGAAACAATGAAGAATATACGGAATAATAGTGGATTCGAAAAACGAACATTGTTGATATGAAAAGTAGTTGGCCAAACTGCTTCCGGTCTCGATAGGAACGCTCGATGACATGAGCGCTTCGCATTTCGAAGATGGAATTAAGGTCGTAGATAGAACAAATGGATTCTTCTTCTTGAATCAGAAATAATCGGACTTAGCTAAATGGATGTAAAGTACTACACTATTCGTTATCCGGCTTCGAATAGTATATTACTTTACCAACGGTACTCCTTCCCATTATGGGCATGTAGACGCTGAGACTAGAGGTTCGGTACGTTCCATATGGAATGGAACGCAAACAGAGCTCGAAAATAACTGCAGTAATTTGGAAATGGATAGATCGATCTTGTGCACGTATTAGGCAACATATACAGTTGCCTCTCGACTCGACTCGACTCGACTCGGTAATAAAAAGCTTCGAAGATGTATGTGTATACACATTTTGCAATTTGATAAAGTTGACTCAGCTCAGTCTTCATGAATAGATCGTAATACACTCGTAAAAGTCGTGAGTTTTGTAAAGGTCATAAAAATATTTAATTTGCTTATGCCAACAGTTTATTGTATACTATGTCAAACAGGGTTGCAACACCGATCGTGCACAATACCCGAGATCACACTAAACATCAGGCTCCAGGTTGATCCGCTAAGCGATAACAAGGCACTCTAATCCCACATGGAATATTAACTATTGTATATTCCCTATCCAACTGATCAGATCTAAGCGAGATTAGATTGGATGTGATTGGGCTCGGAATTGCCTCAAGGCGATCAGGCAATCAATATGCCGCCTAATACACCATATCCAGGAACCCCACCGACAATATCACTGAAGGAACACTTTTAGTCGTTTATTTTGTATCATCCATCATGCCCGAGGGAGCAATTGCGGACTGATTTTGATCGGGGTTGTGTTCCATGTTGGAGCAAGATGCAGGGAGATCAGTTTGGGTTAAGCCTCGGAGTGAGTTTTTTTATTGATTATTCTGGATCACTCGGGTCAGGGTTTTACAGGACGCTATAACTCCCAACAGATGCCTGATGGCCACAATTCCCAGACACAATTCTTTTTTTCAGGTTGATGGAGGGTCAAATTTTGTTTATTTGACAAACATCTCAAATGTTGTTCTGGAGACTCGGTTCTGAAATCAGTCAAATGCTTCCCGGATACGAGAACAATGTTACATTCGGAGCCCTGGTTTCCTGGATCGTGGGAAACAGACTAGATTATGCTCGGGTACATATCATTTAGCAATCAGGGTTGCGCTAAGATCACCTATATCAAATTAGGTTAAACTGAACCAGTCTCAGAGTATGTAGACATTGATCCGAGACCCCACATGGATGCTACATATCACTTGGTGATCAAGGTTGCTCGACCCATAGAGTAAGATTACTGATATCAAATTGGGTTAGACCGGATAGGGATAGGAGTGAGTAGGAATTGATCCAACATGCCGTACGGCTCCTAGAAGTTGCTTGCCGAACAAGATTACGCCATTGATGGAACAAGAATACCGATGTTAGATTAGGTGGGAGTAAGTCTAGCCCAACCTGATATGTGTATTTTTGCACCGTTGTGGGGCAATGCTCTCCACCCAGAATAAACGATAAACAACACAGAGTTCACGTGGCATATCTTTTGCCTACTGATTAACTCGTCCCTGGTCTTGTTGAAGCAATTCTACTGGTACTCAGGATTGTTTGCCATGTCAGTTCAGTGACACTCGCTTTGTAATTCCTCATCTGTTTGCAAGAGCCCGCTCCTTTCCCTCAAGCCAAACAATTGTTATTGGTGCGTACTTGATCGGCGCCACTGATACTTCAACAACTCTAACATAATCTGATCACGAAGATATCAAGCTTGAGAAAATTGTCGGGGCACTGTACAGCCTGAGTTAAAATTGCATGCCCCTACGTGTTTACTAAAGTGTTGACGGTACCCTAATCAGCGTGATAGATTATCAACAATAAACGATGCACAGCGTAGGCTAAAGAAAAACCAGACCAGCTCTCCATCCGACCTGACCCCAATCTCATATTGGTAATCTTAAAATGACGTATCGGATTAAGCAACATCTCAATCTGATCTAATCTGTTTTCGGGAATCTAGCCCCATTGGTGGGGGGATCCTGAGTGCCAAGTATCGCATTGAAGCTATGAACACATCCCGACCCGATCCGGTAAAGGTTTGGTTGTCGGTCACGGTTTGGTTGTCGGTCACGGTTTGGTTGTCGGTCACGGTTTGGTTGTCGGTCACGGTTTGGTTATGGTTTGGTTGTCGGTCACGGTTTGTTTGGGTGTCGGTCACGGTGTGGGGTTGTGTGTCACGATTTGTTCGGCAGTACCATAGAAACATCAGCGGCAATTAAGTCGATGCGTGATGGGACCTGATCGCCAAGTACTGTCAGGCCCCGGGAATGCCAAGGAGTGGCCAAGTCCTGCAGGCTAGGAATAGTGGCATGGCTTCAACGTGCTCGTGCGTTGCGCCCTACTTCCCATGCATGCCACCGATTTAGGACAGAGGGATACCCGGGAGAGTGCCGAGAATGTCGGCCTAGGTAAAGGACTTGGGACAGGAGAGGGGAGGACAAGAAGGCGTAAACCTAGTTGATTTCCAGAACGAAGAACCATCTACATACATTGGCTACATATATAGGCTAATAAGTGAGATGTGGAACAGAGTGGCACAAGGAATGGAGAACAATAAGGTATGAAGAATCATGTGGAGGTATTGTCCACAATGATCAGGAATAGAACAAGGAATGTGGATGATAATAGAACAATAAAGTATGGCCAAGGACAAAAGAGTGAGTGAGAATAGAACAATGGGAGTGGCAGAACATAAAACAATAGGGCCACTGCCGAGTGACAACAAAGAGTGCATGTCCTGAAGGTAAGTAGGCAAGGGGAAGGACAGGGAATAACAGAATGACAAAGGATAGAGGGGATGGGATGAGGAAAGTAAACCAAATGATGAACCGAATGTACCGAGCTGAGGCCACACACTGGTAAGGGTTGATATGGGTAAGGGTCGGTTGGTTGGTACTGCCGAGTAAATCAGAGCCTGGTATTGTGGGCTTTACAAGTACAATATAAGCATCAGCGGCCATTAAAGTCCATGTGTGATGGGACCTGATCGCTAGGGACAATATCAACGGCAATTATACTTAATCCATGATGGGACCTGATCGTCACATATCAGATAGACATCATCGGCAATTATACTTAATCAATGATGGGACCTGATCGTCAGGTACCAGATAGACACCACCGGCAATTATACTTAATCCATGATTTGGACCTGATCGTCAGGCACCAGAGAGACCCATCGGCAATTATACATAATCCATGATGGGACCTGATCGTCAGGTACCAGATAGACATGATCTGCAATCATACTTAATACATGATGGGACCTGATCACCAGGCACCCTATAGACATCATCGGTCATCATACTCAATCAATGAAGCGACCTGATCGGCAAGTGCCATATAGACATCATCGGTAATCATACTGACTCAGTGATGCGACCCTGATCGTCAAGTAATATAGAAGCTGTCAGCATGTTCCGATCTGATCTTGTCACTCATCATCTGATATCGGCAATTGCACCCATCGGCGGCACATGCCTAAGTGTCACGTTATAGAAGCGGTCCACAACCAACAACGGTAATCTTAATCAAATGGGTGGTGTGACCCTGATCATGTGCATCACGTGAGGTGGTTCGGATCAACTCCGAGTTCCTGACACGATCCGGGTAACTTGATGTAGGTCAACCCTGGTTGCCACGTGATAAATAAACTGGATCAACTCCGACCAACTCTGAGTCCCGGTCTAGCGTAATCTGGTTTGCGCTCAACGGTTTTTTTTTGATGCTGGGGACTTAACCAAACGATATGCCCAAGCGCGTTGGTCACAGATCCCTGAGCATGACGGAGAAACCACACTGTCTCGAATCACACCTGTTCCTTCCAGGGTTATTTGACAAGTGCAGGAAATTTCCCAAAATAAATCGTTCTTGATGCCAATCAGAGTTAAACCACCTATCGCACATGATTAATGAGATCAGAGCTGAACTGTTGAGCGGTAGAAAAATGCGTGTGGCAGGGTATTCATGAGTGTATATAATTAGAGCTCCAGCCGACATGGCAATTTTCACTTATATTTTCTCCATCGCAAATATTGAAAAGTAAACCAATCACAAATTTCCTTGATTATTGCCAACTCTTAAATAGTTATCTGTTCAGCTAGGTTGTGCATTCCGAACATGCTGCCGCACAATACCATACACACACCATATGGATGGATGCCAGTTTATTTATTTGTCACAATTGCACTACCGATTGTTGACAATCACACCTAATTGGATTTGGTTCAGATAAGAATCCGTTTACGCCTTCAATGCGCCACATGAACTTTACTGTTCAACAATCATCATGCAAATCAGTGTTATACATCCACAATCAGCAAGAGTAGACCTGTCAGGCGGACTTGATCGGTGACACTGCGCCGCATCCCACGCGGCACCACATGGGCGCCGCATTGTTTATTCAACCAGCACAGATCATACATAATAGCCATTATCAAAACCAATCGCCCTCAGAAGTGCCAGAAATCAATCTGGTACGGGACACCATGCCTGCCATGCCAGTTATATATATGGATTGTATACTTGATTGCGCTGATTAGGTCTTGGTGAGATTAGATCAGACTTGATCTCGCAATGTGATCAGTATGCCGCACAGTACGCCACACTCGATGACCCCAATCGACATTGACACATTGTTTATTCTTCATCATACTCGATGGTGCAACCGGGAGCATATGATTCATATCATTTGGTTAAATTATTATTATTATTATTTTTTGATTTGCAGAAACATCTTGGTCTTGGTTGTAGACATTCTCTGTAAAATCAATGTGCGGCAATAAGGCTCATCTGGATATGGAGTTGATCCGCTAGGTCACACGACTTCTATATGTTACTTGCCCATCAGTAAGATTACCGTTATCAGAATAGGAGAGACCAGACTGAGGTCGGAATCGGGTTTGACCTAATACACAACTGAATTTGGAGTAGATTGGGATAAATTGGGCATGGACTGAGAAGGAGCTGATTTGGTGTTCCATGTATAATTGATCATGCCCATGGGCCCTTTGTCACCACCCCGTAGCAGAAGTTAGGATGGAGTGTTAAAAGAATAACTTACCACTATCTTATCTCCTCTATTTGTTACCCTTTGCGCTCGTACTATACTTTTAGCTGAGTTCGAAGTCAGTGGTCCTTAGTCACTGACCTCAAACTCTAGATTACTCGTCCTTATTGAGACACTAAGCTAGACTGCGTCAACATAACCTTAGCATTTCAATATGGAGTACTTGTGTCGATAGTTTTGTTTGGAGTACGGATTGCTCAAGAGCGATATTTGTAGATCAGATTGGTTTGGACCGAATCCGGCTCGCAGTAAGAGTTGATACAGTACACCACGGTCAACCACAGGAGGTGTTAGTTAGATTACACACAACCAGATTGGGCTGGGATAGAGTAGATCCAATATGTCAATGTTTTCCATATGGATGCCATATTATACCTCACTTATTCTGGATTAAGCGAATCAGGGGTGTACAATGGAGCAAGAATATCCGATTACATAATTTAAAACTGATCAGCGGAGAGTGGGACAGAGGTGATCTGTAAGCCACATTGAAGCCACATATGTTTATTATCACCCTCGGACTCACCCTCAATTGATACTGTTGAAGTCACGAACTGGCATTGTGGGTTATTCACGTCACTGTTCGGCTATGATAAGGACAGGAGCCCATAAATTATTGTAACGAAAGATTAAAAATGGTGGAAATGTGGTGTTGTAAGGACTTTCGCTCGCCTCTGGTAACGCTATAGATAGTGAGCCGCCGACATGGCGGGAACGCCGGTACCGAAGGTGAAGCTGGCGCCGACTGAAAGCTTCAGACTCAGTCGTTAGGGCTTAGGGTTCGACAGGTGTGCACTTGCAGATGAGAAGGTTTGTGAAGCCATGCATTGGGATTCCTGGACTATTTTTGATAATAAACACTATCAACTATTTGGTCTAGGTAGATATACACAAATAACAATTTCTTCCTAGAAGCTGAAATCGACATGGTCCAGTTCTTTTGTTCCGGCTGCGCCCCATTCCAACAGATACTACTGAATTACCATCCACATTTGGGATGATGGTGTAAATACATTGCAATATGGCCATCTTTTGTACAAAGTTGTTGTATGGTACGGGGCAAGGCTTCCATAAGCACTTGTCCCGTTTACATCGTTATATGATCTCCACCTGTGCTCATGTTATGGCAGAACATTGGTATGCGTCATTCGCAACAGATAAATAATGTGGGAAAAAAGGCATACATTGCACACACACACACACACACTCTCTCTCTCTCTCTCTCTCTCTCTCTCATTGAGTCCACGAGATCATTTAGCGGGATCATCTAGATAATATGCCGTTGATGGAAACTAGAACCCCACACTGCATAAAAACTGAGGTGCATTTTGGATGCCACGGAATCATTTTAGAACCTGAATATGAATCAGGATATATAGAATAGGCTACATAATATTGCAACAGGGCCTGCTCTTAAACAAACTTATATCACAGCTGTTGCTCACTGTAGTCACTCTCTTAAATGCAATGAATCCATACAGCTCTGAAATACCTCCTTGGTATATAACACAGATTTGTTTTTTTGCATTGCGCTGACCCCTTGTTACTCTTTTGAGGGTTAGCTCACTAATGTCCTCCCTCCGATGACTTTTGCAAGTGGTGGCAAGCTTGCGGCTCATGTAACACTTGCGGATGGTTTGGCTTTGCTGCTTCCGGTGGGCAATGGCATATTTTGGCTTGCTGTTGCTCATGACGATCTCTTTTCAGGGTTTAATGACGGCCCTTCTTCGCACATGAGTCAGATGAAGCTTGAAAGGTTTTAGCAACTTCTGGGGATGCCCCTCTTTGCATCGGTGCAGGATACCTTGGCTGGATGTTTGACAAGGGTGGGAAAATAGTCGACACCCTTCGTGCCACCCTTGAGCAGCGAGTCAGTAGTATATATTTCTCCTTTGGGAATGACTTGGAAAAATGGGTCGAATTTATCCATCAATATGATCGAAACAGACAGGAACATTACAAGACGTTAATCTGGATCAACGTGAAATTGGTGTACGACCCACAGGTAGCCACAACAAAATGGAAAACAGATGTCTTGGTTATCCAAGGTATAGCTTACTCAAGCTGTCAGATTCCCCTCGTGTGATTAATCGCAACATTAGGGATTGAAGCTAGCGGCCACGGTCATAGGAAAAGCCTGCGTCCCATGACAATCCTTCCACTCATCAAACAGTTGCTCCCAGATTCATCACTTTGGTAGCAGCCTCGGAGGAGTGGCCAACGGGGCTCAAGTAGCTGCTCTGCTCGTTCTGGGTGCATCTGGTACCATCCTTGGGATCAGATTCCTCGCTACTCCCTAGTCTTTATATGCCAAATCAAAAGCAGTCCTTTCTGCCACACATACTATTCGCACCTATCTCTTTGAAGATCTCATGGGTACTGTGGCATGGCCTACCGGCATCGACGGGAGGGTACTTGCCAATAAGACACTCTAGGACCAAGCGAACGGGCTCGACCCCAAAGAGCTGAACAAGCGTTTCGCAGAGGCTATGCTATGATGACTTTTCTCAGAGCGCAATATGGGCCGGTGCGTCGGTAGGATTGATCAATGAGACTTGTGGTGCTGAAGTATGTGACGTCGGCAATGTGATTAAATATGTCATGCAGTTGGAAAATCTAATTGCAGCTCCTCAGGTGAGACCGTCACAAGAAAATTGTGACACACGTTGGAAGGGCCTCTGATCTTCTAGACCGCAAGTAGGTGTACGTTTGAAAGAGAAAGTGACTATATTTTTCAAGCCATTAGCAATTTTCCGTCTGTGTAATTTAACAACTATACAGTTGGAGTGGTGATGATGGAAAGAATATCTCGCAGATACTATGCGATTATTTATCGATTATCATTTGTTGCGGATAGCGCAGACCAGAGTTGTGCCACGACTCGAGAAAGGTCGTGTAGATAATACAGCGATTTAAACGGGACGAGCCCTTATGGAAGCCTTGCCCCATACAATATGACAACTTTGACGTACAAAAAGATGGCAATTGCAATCTATTTTACACCATTTAGTTAGATATGGATAGTAATTCATTAGTATCTGTTGCAATGGGGTGCGCAACCAGAACAAAAGAATTAGACCATATAAAATAAGAGCAAAGCATTAGCTTCTAGAAGGAGATTGAGTTGTTCAAGTGCGCGCTTGTCGAACCCTAAGCCCTAATGACTGAGTCTGAAATCTGCAGTGGGCGCCAGGTTCACCTTCTGTAACCGCCCGCCATGTTTGTCTGTAGCGTTACCGGTCACGAGCGACAGTCCTTACAGCACCACCCTTCAACCACTGGTAAACAGTTATTTTACATGGTCCTGTCTTTATCATGGCCCTACGTAGATAGGTCACGATACCAGTTCGTGACTTCGACGGTATCAAATGAGGGTGAGTCTAAGGGTAACAATAAATAATGTGACATCAATGTGGCTTACAGATCACCTATGTCAGGACCCCTGAAAGTCAGGCGAGCCCTCGGATCCACAATCCGGACGGATTGAGCGATTTTTGGCGTTGAGGTCGGATACTTTTTGCCGTTCATGTCCGGACGGAAGGACCAAAATTGACCTTCAAGGCTGGTACGGGAGTCCGGACGAGCTGGAATTTTGGGCTTGTGGCCGGATCCCAAATCCGGACGGAAGTATGTCTACTCAGCATGAAAAATTCAGAGGTGGCCCGGTGGTTTGTGGTGTACATGTGAAGCTTAGGTATTTTGTTGCCAGCTTAAACATTTAAATATGGTGTCATGTTATTTTATTTTATTTTTATTCTACTTTTTTCAGCCTTTCAATCCCATTTCCCTTCCCTATGCCCTATGGACTCCATTGACCTCACTGTCGACACTCCTTTTCATTCCTTGGCCTGGATAGGTGCAGGCAAAAAATTCTCAGATTCACTACCACAAGAAGTGCTCAATGCTAAACAAAAAACTCTCAAAATTCCCAAAGAGCTCCAACACTGCCTCCCACCTCTTACCACTCCTGTTTGCGACTTCATCCACCAGGACCTCCCC
>QLPI01011167.1:0-17075 GCA_003314275.1 Chroogomphus rutilus
TAGATACACTGGTGAAATAAATATTCTGAAGCCGCTGGCAAATTGAAAATGCCTCTAAATTCGCAACTCTGCGTGTCCCTATTTCTTCTCAAGAGGTATGGCTGGTATGCCAAGGAACGTACGTAAAGCCTCGCGTTTTGCGGCAGTATCACCTGAGACCGGGACGTCGTAGCTAACCATAAGGGCTTCATACCGCTCTCCTGCAGGGCAAGACAGATAGAATCGTTAGCCAGAAACGCAAGGAACAAAAACTGAGTCGAGCAGACACGGACTGGTCAAGTGTTCGAATTCGCCTCTAGTCGCAGGAAAGTTCGAGGGAAATTTCCGATTTTTCATTGGCAGGATCTTGATAGGCGACAGTGACTTGGTGGCGATTGCGTTCTGCAATCGACCAGGTAGTCGTTCCTGGCTAATGAACATAATTAGCACAGATTAGATACGAGGGTAGCATGGACCCATTATTCACTCGAGTTTGAAAAGCTCCAATTGTTCCTTGAGACTTGCCTCGAGGGCGGCCGTACTACCGTTTGCGGCAGGAGGAGGAGGAGGAGGAGAAGGAGGACGCTGGCAGCTCTCGCGAAGAGTGGAAAACTGCTCCTGGAGAGACTGGATCTCGGCCCCGAGACGTTTCTGCCCTTCCTCAATAATATCCAAGCGTTCGTACAGGGAAGGCATCACACGGTCTGAGGATGGGGGCATGGTAGCCACGGCCTGCGACGCCGCTTGGAACTGCTTGGAGAGCTCGGCGAATGATGTGCTGACATGATGGTGCCATGGCGCGCTGTTCTCATTGGCCTGCCACAACACGCCCGGGGTTTGGGGTAGATCGCGGTCGTCGTTCTGAGTTGAGCTGCCGTAGATCGACGGTTCTGTAGAGGAAAAGTGGCTCTCTAGGACAATAGCTCCATTGTCCTGCATCTTTGAGGGGCGAGCATATGGCATGGAGACGGGTGGCTTTTGAAATATGTTCCAGCTACCAGAAAGAAGGAAACCGACACGTCGACCGCTGGGTCGTGCCAGAACGATGGATCATAGACACGTCGACTATCTTAGAGGGGCGCCAGCAACACTGCATTTCGCAGGAACGGATAATCTCGGAATAATGGGGGTTGATTGGGTGCGGATAGGATGGATGATAACCCCTTCACTGTGCACTGCAATGCTACACGGCCAGGGTGCCAGTCCTGGTTCTGAGCAATTGGATGACAAGCATTTTGCAAGCGCAACAGCTCCTGCGCAGTCGTGGGCGCCACCGAGTTAAGCTATTGCTGCAGTTTCACAACAAGAGGCCGCACTATTGGTTGCAATGCCGCAGATGCCGAGGCCGCGAGTAGAGTATCTGTTGGCACCTTAATCTACCGAACCCCTGCAATAGCTCGAGATTCTCCCAGTTTCAGGACTGGCACAATACCACTGCTTGCTTTCCGAACCCACAAGTGCGGCCCATGAATCATTCTACTGCCACTGTATGCAGTGTCCTGCTGGATAGATAGTGCAGACTGGTCAGGGCGTGCGCCGTGTACTATTATCTCGCCTAGTCCGGTAAAACCTTTAAGATGTGCACTATAACAATCAAAGAATCCGAGGAATCAATGCTACCTTGATTGACTCACATCGGCAAATGTCACTCGTGGACAGGAAGACATTCCCATCTCCTCGATTATGCCTGCATAATTATGCTGTTGCATCAGACCCGACGACAAGACCGTGTGTAAACAGTCTTTCCGTATCGGCCTTTGTAATTCTGACCTATCGTTCATTCCACGTTAGGCCACCATAAAGGCAAAAAGACAAAACTTGACACGGATACTTCCGGCGAAGACTATTCGTGAAGTTTAATCTAATGGAACACGTATTATTTATGTCTGTGTGATCGTCAACCGTCTATGTTCGCGAACGCGTCTTCAAAGACGTTTTGAGTGGCGCCGTTGGCTCTTAACCAACCACATCAAATTAATCATTCTTCCTCATGGTAAATGCCTGCTTCCCCACGTGAATGACGACGTGGACGGTTCTGAGGCATCCCTGGTGAAATTCAAGTTATCTAGCCTAATCAAACTTCCATGAGTCCAGACAAGGGTATATCCGATAAATTGCAGACAACATCATGTTCGCTTGTGTGATAATCGGGTACAACTCTATATTTGAATCCATTCGTTTGAGGCCTACCTTCATGGGTAAGTGGTTCTGGGGGCCTTCCGAGATATTGATTGATCAAAAAAAAAGCAAGCACATCAGTGAGGTAACAACAACATCCAACACAACTTAATGAATGGTTCGTTGGCAGAATATAAGGACGAGCTGTGCAGGTGGCGGGAAATCGTTTAAAACCTGAGTAACAAAATTTAGAACGATATCCATATGAGAGCAAGAGGACATGTTACTAAGTTCCAAAGTTAATTGCCCTTACAAGATTGCAGGTCACGCACGGTACAATAGGGTGCTCCATGCCAAATGTGGCATCCTTCGATGCGGTGCTCGGTGTAGCTCTAGGGGAACTAAGCAAGAGGAAATAACGCCAAAGCGATATCTTCCAGCCAAACACTCTCGCATCTCGCAATGAAAATTGCTTCCTTATTAGGTTTCACACAGACACACTAGCACATGATGACATGCATTTTCCGATTCACAGATATGAGAGTGAACCGTGCATTAGTCACCTAGCGATCTGTCTTAGTCACATACAGAACCCAGTCGACTGCGAAGAGAAATGCGTTCAATGCTCCCCCGAGTCAGCTTGACCATAGTTAAGTATTTTGAGAGGCCATTGAGAAGGTAAAGGCGAGAGTTTCCTGTAAAGCAAGAAGCTTATTGCAGATGGTCTCTGAAATAAGTTGAGCAGCAAGTCGAGTTCTCATTGTACGTGAGTCTTGCCGCAGTGCGACGAATTAAGCACCTAAATCGGTTAAGAGGTTTTGCATAGGTATGGAGCCGTGTCTGTGGGTGGCCTGACCAACACCTCCGGAAAGTCACAAAACATGGGTATGTATCAAGCTCTTAGTTTGTTGTTTCTCCTTCACTGCTACCCTCTGTGTGTACGACTTCCATTCCTCATTTCATGCCAAGAATGCAGCTTTAACCAGAAGGGCAAGAGCAGAGACAATATTGCTGGTGAAAGTTGGAGTTGCCATGAGTGATCACAGAAAGGAGAAGCCATCAATGAAGCTGATCCAGATTATCTCACACATGTATTAGTCTCATAGATGTGCAATGCCATCGCACACTGTAACATTTTAGGCAAGGTGGTCGACGATATGCCCGATCCTTAGCTACCCATCCCTTATTTTCACTTTTCCTTGTGTTGCAGATGTTGGTGATGCGGGGAGTTTTGACCGCCGCTGGGTAACCAGCAGCGGGATCCCTACGCAGCAAGAGACAAAAGTCCATGGATGCAACCATCCAAAAGGGCGTTAGGTTTAGAACCGTGTCACCAGCCCCGAGCATCTGCACACACAAGGCCTTTCTTCCCTTACTCAGACAATTTGCATTATTTTGACCTTTACTTATTAGGGCAGGCATGTATCTACACAGTAGTTTACAGTGCACCATAAGCACTTAGCACTTCGAGCACTCTAATTGATAGTCTCTCTCTCTCTCTCTCTCTCTCTCTCTCTTAGGCAAGGTGGGGATTTAGCACATTTCAATGTACAATCTTGCCTGTGTGTTCAAAGAGTCTCATTGCTATTGTCTGCAAGGTCTTCATTATTCTCATAGACATGCAATGGTGTCACTTACCATGCTAGTAGTAAGGTTAAGCTCAATGCTTCTGCTCTTTTTAATCCAAATTCTTTAATAATTCATTTGTTCTCTGATTCTGTTCCAAATTCTTCTGATACCCTGTGTTAAGTGGGTGGAATAAATGTAGTTGTTATGTCCTAATAGTAAATCTCCCAATGTAGTAACAATGGCAAGGCTCATAATAAGGTATGGCTTCAACTTGTGTGTTGTGCCCACCGGGCCTCACTGAACCCTAATTTCATATAGAACAGAGGATGTAACAGCAAGACAGAAATGAAGATGGAAGTGAATGGGGGAATCTTATATTGTGAAGGCAACTCTATTGGCAGAGTAAGCCTACGACATGTGAGTTCAGCATAAGAGCTAGTGTATATTGACTACTATACCTGCGACATGTGAGTTCAGCATAAGAGCTGAAGAAGCACAGATAATACATGTAAACTACTTATAGTCTTTAGTTCAGGCACAGATTGTGACTAATCAGGAGAACAATAAAGAACAATAGGCAGTTACTCCGATGTTGTGTCAAGTGTACTCTATTTTTACAACACTCCCCCTCACTTGAGGCAACATCAAGTCCAGGAAAACCATTTGAAGATTATAGAGGCTGGAGTTGATATGGATAGGAATGAAGGATCATGCTGTGTGGAGCACGAGAGAATGTTGTGCAAAATGCGAGTGGGGTGCAAGAGGTAGACGCATGTGGCAGTGGTGCATGTCATGCAGACAGAGGCAGCAGTAGAGGCTGCACTCCTCGACGGAGAGGATGTGTTTGCAAGAGGCTGCAAGGGCCAGGGCTGCATGCGGTAGAGTTGTGTGAGCTGGAGGTGCAGGCTGTAGAGCCGCTGGTAGCGGTGACATTGCTCGAGGTGTCGTACACGTGGCGGCGGTTGCTCACATGTGGTGGCAAGCGGTGGTGACCGATATTGCCTGTCGTGGTAAGTTGGCATGTGGTGGCAAGTCGGCGTGTGGTGGCGAGTCAGCGTGTGGCTGACATTGCATGTCGTAGCGAGTCAGCATGTGGCCGACGTTACATATGGTGATGGGCTGGCATGTAGGACCATGCAGGTGCCATATGCCGACGTGATTTGGTAAGGTGTCTGTAGATTACTCAAGTGTTTTGAATCCCTGTTTCATAATTCTCCCCCGCAATTGAGAAATCGGCGGGTCTGAGCTACAGCCTTACATGGTGATATGCAGCTGACATTGCATGTGGTGGCGAGCTTGGTGTGTGACCGGTGTCACATGTATCATGGCAAGTCAGTGTAATGATTTCATGTGTGTTAGTGAGCGGCAGTGTGGCCAGCCTTGTGTGTCATAGCAAGCCGGTGTCCGGTCTGTGTCACTAATGATGGCAAGCTGCTAGGTGAGCAGCATTGTGCTGTGAGCTGCCATGTGATTGACCTTGCATGTCTGAGCAAGTCAATGTTCAGCCTGTGTCACTAAAAATGGCAAGCTGCTATGTGAGCAGCCTTGCACCTGTGAACTCCTGCATAGTCTCCCTCGGGCATCATGGCGAGTCAACGAGCAGTCTGTGTCATGTAGAAGGCAAGCTGGCGTGTGGCTAGCATCGCGCTGTGAGCCACCGTGTTGTCGATCTTGCATGCCTGAGCAAATCCATTTCGGCCTGTGTCATGGGTGGTTGTGGGCAACCATGTAGCTGACCTCGTGTTTGACATGGCAAGTCAGTATCAGGTGTCACATGGTGGCAAGCTGGCAGTGGCCAGCCTTGCAGCTTGTGGTGAGCTCCACGTAGTCACCCTCGCATATTATGGCGAGTTGACGAGTGGTCTGTCACCGGTTGTATTTGGCAACCTAGGGGTATTCCTGATGATGGCGGGTGGCCATTGTTGCATGTATGGCTGTGGTTGAGCGTGGCTGCAATTGAGCGTGGCTGCTGTTGAGCGTGGCTGCGATTGAGCATGGCTGCTGTTGAGCATGGCTGCGATTGAGTGTGGCTGCTGTTGAGCATGGCTGCGATTGAGCGTGGCTGCTGTTGAGCATGGCTGTGATTGAGCGTGGCTGCTATTGAGCATGGCTGCGATTGAGCATGGCTGCTATTGAGCATGGCTGCGATTGAGCATGGCTGCAGGTTGAGCATGTAGTTGGTGAACTAGTGTATGACTGGTGTTGTGCCTGGTGTACGTGCTATGGGGGTTGCCCATTTGATGATGAGTCCAAGCCCATGTCTCCAGTATGGGATGCAGGCAGCACTTCTGTCAGGGGACTACCGGTTTATTCCTCTTTTCCTTCCTTTTATTCCTTTTATCTCCTTCATTTCTCTTATTCCTTTGCTTATATTACTTCTTTAATCATTTCTCTATCTTCCCTTTTCATATGTTTGCTATAATCCCTTCCCCTTAATATTCTATTATCTTCTTTGCTGGCTGTGACAGGTTTGTTATGTCACAGTCACTGTAGCTATACAGTCGCTGCTTAGGTAAGGGGGTCCTTTGGTTGTTCTCTTCTGGACCTCCCTGCCAGGTAAGCAGCTCGCATGTATTTAGCTACATTACCTTTTATATACTTACTTCTGGACCTCCCTGCCAGTGTCTGGTAGTGCCTGTGGGTAAACTTAGGGTTCGAGTCCCTGGGTTAGGCCCTGGGTAGGTCACAGGGCTGGGTGGTGTCCCGCTGTTGGTCTCCCAGCAGGTACTGGAATCAGTACCCGAGTAGGTTGCCCTTACATTAGAACAACCCACTAATAGAGGACCGAGGGCTCGGGTCTTGTACTTCCACCAGTGAGTCGAATTTCCTCGAACGAGTTGTCGGATCCCTATACCTCCTTCCTCCTTCTCGGCTTCCTTGTGCCATCCGGGTGGAAGTCCAGCGTCATACTTGTACTTATTGAAGGAATGGTGATAGCTGGACAGCTCGGTGAGTGAGAGAGTGGACCGCTTTGGGCAACACTATAAATCGCTGCGTAACCCGCAGTAGGGTGCACCGTCCACTGAAGGCCAAGGTGACACCATAAACCACTTTCCAACCTCAACCTCTTTAATACTCCTCTTCTATTCGCCGTCCTAGTGTTCCTACATGCCGAGAAACCCCTAATACGCTACTCTACAATCCGTACCACCCATCTCACAACCGCCTTCTTAATCCCGACTACCTTCGCGCTTCATCCCAACTGACACCTCACCCCACAGCGCGACCCTATCATACCGACATTGCCTCTCGGCCTGCTAGACGGGCAACCCGATGGGCAAACACCGCTGACGTGGCCCATGACGATGCCACGTCACGCACTCGCCGTTGACAGCAACCGCCTTCGGAGGCCATTGATGGGCCTCTATACCTTATTACAAGGCGTGCTAGACACATTTTCTCTATCACGGTATCCCAAGGACATGCCCCACCCGATCACGATGCAGAGGCCATTGCATCTGAGGCCTCTGCCATGTACCCTCCGGCACATGTGATGCACACCCCAGCGATGCCCACATCTAGAGTCATCCAGCATGTCCCAAGGTAGTCTCCCGAAATCGATCCCGACTGCAGTGTTGGTCGAGTGACGCCACCCACATGCTGTTGGCACCACCCCTTGTGGAGATCCCACACGGCCTTGCGTGGATTGTGCCCGCAACTGCCATGGGCTGTCCATATGCCCTCTCCCGTCTCATCGCGATGCCCTTGCGCGACCACCATGTGTTCCGAATGCTGAGCTCGACAAGCGAGCTATACACTGTGCCAGCTGCACCATTGACCTTCACCGTCATGCCGACACAGGTGAATGGCATGTCGACTGCGCCTGCGACTGCACCCGGTGCTGCCATTTGCGATGCCTTCCCACCTGACCACGCGACCATCGTCGCTCCTGCCCCGAAGTGAATGTAGTCCATGTTCGCCGCACATCATGTCACACAAGCTTATGCCGTATGACCGCTGCGACCGCTCATGCCGATGAGCTCTGTTTGACCGATGCCCTGGTGTAACCATCTGCGACATCTCGTGCCGAGGCCTGTACGCCTGCCTGCATCCCGGCCCTGCCACATTTGCGCCGCTAGTCCTGGGAATGCCTCGAAGAGTTGCATAGCCATGGCCTTGTCCCCAACGATGTGAACGAGACGAAGACAAGCCATCCACATACCGCAACCGGCTTGCTGTGACATCATCCACCGTATGGCCGAGCCGATAACATTGCCCATTGTGATTGTCGCCACCCCACACGTCATTTCCTGCACCCTCTGCCTACCGCTGGATGTGCGCGGTGCAGACTGCATGGTCTGCCTCCCATTCGGACGTGTGCCATTGATGAGCTGTGTGTGCGCGCCCTCTTACTCCTTGCCGGTGCTCAGCGCAATCACCACCATGCGCGCCCTCACTCCGCATATCCCCATGCACGTCCGGTGCAGGGAGGACCCTCATGAGACCTTCGCTACTGGTCGCTGGCCCCTCCTGGGCGCAGCACTACCGCCACTTGATCCCGACAGGCTCATGATCATCTCCCACCACCGC
The DNA here is from genome assembly GCA_003314275.1 of Chroogomphus rutilus. Lineage (NCBI taxonomy): Eukaryota > Fungi > Basidiomycota > Agaricomycetes > Boletales > Gomphidiaceae > Chroogomphus > Chroogomphus rutilus. Next base: position 8,197 of record QLPI01011167.1, read on the forward strand.
GTTCATCGATGGCTCCCTTGTGTGACTGCCCGATGCCACCGCATGCTCTCGCACCACCTCTTGCGGGGGTCCCGCACAGCCATGTGTCAGCCGCAACCACAGCTGTTCTCGGCACCGCCGCTTGCAAGACCTTTCCCACGACACTCTTGCGCCGACACCTGTACACTCACCTGCCATCGATCCGTCACTTTCACACCGCCGCTGGTTCTGGGGATGCACCGAGGATTCACGTAAGCCATGCTCATTGCACGGCTCGGTCCACGCTCGTCGCGTCTGCAGCGGCTACCCATCGCATACCGCTAGCCATCCCGTTGCGAGTGACATGCACTTGCAGACATGTGCAACTGTTTCCCTGTCCGATTCATGTGTGTAGACTACATACATGCATTGGTCGTGTACATGCCGGCCAAAAACCATGCGCCATCAGTAGGTCTCACATATACTGGATTCGTGGCCCTCTCCCTCGCACACCGCTCGCTCCACCCGCAGGACCTGACTCCCCTGAACAGGTCCCAGTGTAGCCCGCACAGGTCCACGCATCTCGGGGAGCACTCGCTAGGTAATGCCGCCCGCGGCTCTTCCAAGACGATGGACATGCCCACAATAGGCCATACCATGCGTTGCAGAAGCTGGCGTAGGACACAATCACCCTGCGGCAACCGTGCAGTTGCAGGCTTGGGTGGTCCGTAATGACGCCGATCCCATTCAAGCACTCGACGCAGTTCGACCACCTCTCGCGCATGCATAGCACCTGTCAGAATGAACCAGGCTCAGGCAGTGACCCTGCGCTTGTGCCTGGTTGCCACCACTGCCGCCCCTGTCGCGACTGAGGAAGGGCTGCGTGCACATTCCTGCTCGTTCCCACCATTCAACATGGAGCCCCCACATCGAAATGATGTGAGTCTGCGCTCGACGTGCAACTCATCGCGCAGCTGGCAGGACGACCGCTGCAACTCACTCAACGTGCGCCCATGGTGCCGACGCCCGTACACCCACCATGGTCCGTGATCCCTGACAGCCGGATTGACTGCGAAGACTCGCCATCCCCGTTCAACTACGGATGCGGTGGCATCCTATTGCAGCGCACACGCTGCACGGGGGACTTCCTTCGGCAGTGCTCACGCCGGCACTTTCGTCTAGCGGCCTCAAGGATGGATCCTCGACTACTCTGTCTGCCGGTATAAAGATGGAATTGAGGTGTAAGGTGTAGAAGGAGAGCAAGACTGTTGGTGTGACTCAGAGAGAGGGGGTAGGCTGGATGGCAGGTGTTGACTGCCCGGAGGGTGGCGTTGAGATGGGCTGCCCACCGTCTACGTACCTGGACGAGTTATGACGGCCGTACGCATACCACCGAGCTGGCTGCGCGATGGCATCACCGCCGCCGCCAATTTTGGAATACTTCAGGGGATTGCTGAACTCGCACTCGTAGAGCAGCTCTATCCCCACTGCATCCTCATTCCGTTGTGCGATCGCTGGGTCTTGCTCCCACCGCATTCGCGTTTCCCATGTCTTCCACCTGCCGTTGGACGTGAACCGACAAGTTGCGACCGCCGGCGACGCATACTGAACACGCTTCCCCCACTCGTACGCGATCATGGCATGATGTGTTGCAGCCCAACCCCTCCGCGGCGACCCCATCTTCCTAATTGATACCACCGTAGGTGCCGACATGCCGCCCTTGTTGCTGCCGATGACAACGCACGCACACGCCTTCCCACTGGTTCCCGACGCCCAGCGTAGTCGTCACCGCACACGCTCTCACCGCGATGGACAGGAGTCGGCGAACCACTGCGATTGTTCGTTGCCAATGATGCCTGCTACCGCCGCCCATCGAGTGTTGTTGCCGTGCACGCCGCTGGTTGTGCCCGCAATGTTGCCCTCTGTTGCAGAGAGCACGAGTTGGACCCGGGTACCTCGTTTCGGTGCTACAACCCCTCCCGCTACCATTGCTCGACACTGCACCCATGCGGCCCTTCGAGCCCCACTCCGTCACACTGATCGTCACTGCATGAGACGGGCCTCTGTCGCTGGTCATTCTATCTGCCCCACCAGTGCCATCTCGGTCGCCATCGCCGTCGTCCCTGTAGCGGCTGATAAAAGGCCTGTGCACACGCGCCTGTCCACCTGTTCCCGGCGCCCAGCGTACGCACTCTCACTCCCATGTGGGCCGCAACGTAGGAATCGCAGCAGCGGGCGGTCCGCTCCCACTCCGTGTCACTGCCGAAGTGGAGGGCTTCCCCTGAAGTGGCATGAGTTCACGTTCGATGCACACATTGCGCCGTCACAGAAGTTGGCGAGAGACTGCAGCCGCTTGTCGAGAATGACTTCTGCGCCGATGGACGTCCTTGTGAGATCGCCGACGACGCCCTAGTACCGACGCCCAATCGCGTAAGCCGCGTTTGTCGCGCAGCCTGATCTGCACTTGCGCTTGTAATGGTCGCCCCTCGCATCCGGAACATCACGCGACACGCTCCCTGTAGCACGCCGTTCCTTGTTGCCGACCGAGGTTACACCTGGACGAGCCACGACAGCCTCATGCGGCCGCCATCCATGTTGCCCATGCGTACCTGCACCGCCAAAGCTGGCTGAAGGCTCGCAGTTGCTTGACACGTGTAACCCACGTCCCTCGGCTGTCTACATACGCAGGTCACCAGAAATGAATCGGTGTACACCAGGTATGCTCACGCACCCGTTCAGTGGCCATCTCGGGCGCCCTTTGGCCAGCTCTATACATCGGTTCTGTCGGTATCCCTTGTGCGTAGTTGGTGGACTAGGTGTGTCTATGTCCATGTGTCAGGTCGCCACATTCTAGAGAGGGGGTAATGTCAGGGGACTACCAGTTTATTCCTCTTTTCCTTCCTTTTATTCCTTTTATCTCCTTCATTTCTCTTATTCCTTTGCTTATATTACTTCTTTAATCATTTCTCTATCTTCCCTTTTCATATGTTTGCTATAATCCCTTCCCCTTAATATTCTATTATCTTCTTTGCTGGCTGTGACAGGTTTGTTATGTCACAGTCACTGTAGCTATACAGTCGCTGCTTAGGTAAGGGGGTCCTTTGGTTGTTCTCTTCTGGACCTCCCTGCCAGGTAAGCAGCTCGCATGTATTTAGCTACATTACCTTTTATATACTTACTTCTGGACCTCCCTGCCAGTGTCTGGTAGTGCCTGTGGGTAAACTTAGGGTTCGAGTCCCTGGGTTAGGCCCTGGGTAGGTCACAGGGCTGGGTGGTGTCCCGCTGTTGGTCTCCCAGCAGGTACTGGAATCAGTACCCGAGTAGGTTGCCCTTACAACTTCCCTGTTTGAGTTGTCCCTTGACTGAATCTCCCCCTCAATCGGAAAGATTGGACAGAGAAAGAGTGGGGTTGCGCATTTTGCCAGTGTCATGTCGCTTAATGGGGAGCGTGTGGGATCAATGGTGACATTTCAGTGTGCTGTGCATTGGTCCTGCTCCTCTTGGTAGCGTTCACAGTTTTGCGTTCATGTATAATGTCAGTTGCATCCCGGCGAGAGTCAAGACAAAAACTCAGAGGAGTGGGGACGCCAGGTAGGGATGCGGCAAAAAACGTGTCATGCTTGCCGGAACAATATGACAAAAACGTGCAGGCTTAGAGGGCCGTGCGCATGTGTGGATCGCTGAATGCGGTGACACCATCTCCAGAATTTGGCTGTATCGTTCATCGCCTGGTATCCATTCACCCAGTCAATTATGATGATGTTGTACACGTTGTCACGAGCAATGTATGTGCTGTCACGAGCGATGTACATGCTATCACTTGAGGTGGCCAGGAACGTGGAATTTTGCATGATGTGTTGCCCTTGAGTAGCTCATCATTGGAGATAGGCAAGCCGTTGACAAGGACCTGCGCGAAGGTAGGTGCAGACGCAAGGGAATCTCAGCGCTTGCCCTTTTTTGCGTGGTGTGCGGCACATTATCAAGGATGGCGGTTTGATATAGATGGCCGACACAGAGTGCGATTCAATATGGACGGGCGACGTGGAGTGCGAGTAATGTGCCTGTGATTTTTGCTGTGGAGCACAGCGAGTGAGGGTGGGGACTCAGGTGCATGCTGGCGATGTGTACGCAGGTACGGTCCGAGTGTATGTGCTCCTCACTACGCTGACTTTGGCGTGACATGCCACCACTTGATGTTGACAATGACACATTTGCTGTTGGCATTGGATGCCATGGGGGCAGGTGGCGACTGCAATGTGTGACAAGGATGTGGGTACGGTGCGCCAGTGGCACGCGCAGAGGGTGAGAATGCACTGCAATGGAGAGCAGGAGGTAGGCTGGTGCAGTATCGAGGACGGTGTTTGTCAGGCTAGTGTAGCCCACAAGAGCTGATGCCTCTGGCAGTCACAACGGTTGGATGTGTGCAGAAAACCCTGTCGAATGTGCGGTTCAGGTGGTGAACCCATTGGTGAAAGCCCAGTGGTGTCGAACCGAGGGGCAATGTTTGCAACGTAGAGTTGCACGCTCTCCAAATAGGTTGCCCAGAGGAGGGCTTGGAGAGTGGGTGATGAAGGAACAGAGGCGAATGCGGCGAGTGCAAGTACTGAGCCTGCGCCATTGACGAGCGATCAAAACTCGGTGTTCCTCGCCATGTGCCATCCATGTGCTGGTGGAGCCAGTCCTCCCAGTTTGGTCCTGTCAAACTTCTCGACTGAAGTGAGAGACCTGTAGGGTGTTGGACACAGCATGGGATGGAGGTGAGCATGGATGTCAAGCCCACGATATTGAGCTCCGACTCACTCGGTACTACTGACTGACCGACCGACCTTTACTCATGATATCCTCACTACCACATGGTCTCGGCTCGGTACATCCAGTACATCATATAACCTATCTCTCCCACCTATCCCTTCCACCTCTCACTATTCTCTTATTTCACGTCCATTCCCTTACCCGTCCTCCCCCAGGACACTTGATATCCACTTATTATTTCTGTCATGGCCTTATTGTTTTATTTTCGGCCATCCTCCATTGTTCTATTCTCATCCACTCCTTCATTATTTATTCTCAGCCATACTCTATTATTCTATTCTCGCCTACATTCTTTATTCTATTCTTGATCACTGAACAATACCTCCACATGGTTTTTCATACCTTATTGTTCTCCATTCCCTACACCACCCTGTTTCACATCTTGCTTCTTAACCCATATAAGTAGTGTATGTATGTAGATAGTTCCTCACTCAGAATATTGAATTGGTTCAGACCCTCTCGCCCTCTTTTCCCTTGTTCAAGTCCTCCACTCCAAGCCGACATCCCCGGCACACTCACAAGCGTCACTCCTGTCCAAATCAGTGGTATGCGTGGAACAGCAGGGCGCAATGCACGAGCATGTTGAAGCCTAGCCACCCCGAACGGTCTGCAGGACTTGACCGACTCCTTGGCCTCACCGAGCTTTAACAATGGACTGAACAAGGTGTCGAGTAGGCTATGTATCTAGCGTTCAAGCTGGGTGAGCATTCAGGCGGGGCCCATAACCTATTATGAAGGCAACTCTATTGGCAGAGTAAGCCTGCAACATGTAAGTTCAGTGTTATGGCCCATGCCGCCAAATAAACCCACATTAAACCCCACAACCACCTGCACCGTTTCCGGGACCTTTCCGATCGCTCAAAGACTGAATAACCGATTTCCGGATGTCCGACACATCATTCCGAGGTTCTGCGCTTCTAAACCTCCGAAGACTCCGAAGTCAAGGTTCCACTCCTTTGATAGACGACGCGCAGGATCATCGCGTACCTCACTCCTTGTTCTTTGTTTTCATATTGCCCCTTGTACTCTCTTTTCCCCCTTGTCTTTACTCGGTAAAAGATAGTACAAAGACTAGATACATGTATATAAGTCACCAGTCGACTGGACTATTCACCAGTACAAATATCGACTTAATTCTGCGTCATAGTTTCCGATTAAGTTCCAGTAAACTTTCCGACTCTCCAAAATTAGGGACAGACGATCGAGGAGGGCGCAACACATAAGTTGAAGCCAAGTCCCTGCGACCTCGAACCACTCGTACCGCCCTATACCATGAACAGTCCCAAGACCCCCGGCGTTCCCGACTTCCATCCCGACTCCGACTCCGATCCTGAGTCCGACCTTTAAGTCCTTCCATCCCCGGAATATGAACCCCCCCTTCGGAAACCATTCGGAACCCTCCGAAAACCCTTCCGGAAGTCTCTAGCTAAGCGCCGACACGTGGATTTAACATTCAGCATAAGAGCTAGTGTATATTGACTACTATACCTGCGACATGTGAGTTTAGCATAAGAGCTGAAGAAGCGCAGATAATACATGTAAACTACTTATAGTCTTTAGTTCAGGCACAGATTGTGACTAATCAGGAGAACAATAAAGAACAATAGGCAGTTACTCCGATGTTGTGTCAAGTGTACTCTATTTTTACAACATCTTAGTTGATATTCTGACTGAAGAGCAGACTACTGAAGGTACAGTCGTGGACACTCAAAGTCCGCTTATTTTGGTGACCCATTTCTAAAGCTCCGGAATTTATCGGGATACCTTTATTAGTATAGAATGGATGTTTTAGAATTATTACAATGATATTTTCACAAGCCAATTCCTTGATTTCAGCAATTTTTCCATTTTGACCTCCAAAAATTGGCCACCCCCCTAAATTTTGTCCTAAAATCTTGAAAAATTGCCAAATGCTTCCTTTTAAGTATGCAAATATGATTCCATAAAAAAATCAACATTCAACAACACATTATTTCACAATTAAACTCTGAAACTCTAATTACAGCAACATCATGCCTGGCCCAAAATCTAAGAAACAGAAGCAATCTAGGAACTTATCTGGACTTCGGAACCAGCCCAAAGCATCTCCAGCCCCTACAGAATCATCTCATAACCCCACTCTACCTCAATCCTCTGCCCCAAGTCCTGAAGGCAATAGATTTGAATCTGAATTGGATAAGGATGATAATGACCTTGAGCTCCTCATCCATTTTGATTCAATGAAAACAAGCTTACAACATGAGGATGAGCATTACACTGATCTGGATGATGATGAAGATGATGAGGCATTGGAAGAATGGTCAGGGTTTCACTCACTGGATCTAGCCAATGCTATGGGTGCCATGATCAAAGATGATGAACCTAGTGATCTTGACTGGATGCCCTCCAGAATACAGAAGGAGTTATTGAGAAGGGAGAAGATAAAGACAGGTATGAATTTACTTGCTAAAAGAATGCTCGAAGATATTGAAGTTGCAAGCAGAACGACCCAAGGAGTACAAGAAGGGACCATCTGTGATGAGTAAATCAGCCAGGACCCAAAGGCGTTATAAGAAAGCTTTCAGAGACCAGGGAAAGCTCACAAGCTATGGTTTCAAAGCTCCTCGTATATCCAGGTTACACAGTCCAGGTGGATCAAAGTTGACTGAGAAAAATTCATGGAAGCATTCAGCTTCTGTGCTTTCAAATACTTCTATGGATCACAATCTTTATTCAGAGGGCGAGGTTTTGGATAGGGAAGGTCCTGAGAGTGAAATCTCAGACTTGGTAATTGTTAAGCCTAGGAATCATGACGAAGAAGTTGAGGATTGGGAAGCCGAGTTAGAGGAAGTTGTTGAAGGTCCAAAGGCTCACATTCAAGACTGGGCAACCCTTCGCACTAATATCAAAAAGCATCTCAAGAACTACAGTAAAACTTTACCACTCTCACAGCTCAATCAACTTATGATCATCTGTAATTTTGCCACCCTTCGACTAAAGGGACTCAATCGGACTCAAGCAAGCATTCAAATTTCTCATCAATGGCATGAAGGTGAAGGGAATTGGTTTGCCCGGCATGTGCGTGCACTGGCTCGTCATTATCAACTTTTTGAAACACTCCCAGTTAAAAAGCAAAATACTCGCTCTTGGTTGCATGATGAATCAGTGAAGAAACTCACTCTTAATTGGCTTACCTCCCAGAAAACTGGTAATGTCACACCACAAAAACTCCAATATGCTCTGAATAACAAATTGTTTGCTGAGCTCAATATTGCTCCAAAATCTCCCATTAGTGAGCGGACTGCTCGTCGGTGGTTGATTAAGCTTGGATGGAGACAAACAGTGGTTCGAAAAGGTGTTTATATAGATGGTCATGAGCGAGAAGATGTTGTGGATTATCGGAACAAGGTTTTTCTTCCAGCACTCAAGGAGTTTGAGAAGCGGGTGGCAAAATATGAGAGGTTTGATTTGGATATGGAGGGAAAGGAGTCAGAAATTCGCAAGATTATGCCAGAGCTAGAAGAAGGTCAGCGAAGAATCATCATTCAATATCATGATAAGTGCTGCTTTCATGCCAATGATGATGTCAAAACCCCATGGTGAGTTGATTTATTAAATTCAAGGAAATCTCAGAAATTGAATTTGGGCTAGGTTAAGAGAAGAAGAACAGCCACTTTGAAAAAAAGGGCGAGGTAGACGTATTCATGTTTCTGATTTTATCAATGAGGAGAATGGTCGATTGGTTCTTTTGGGTGAAACTAGCCACATCATCCAGGATGCTCGCAAAGTGATTTATCCAGGAAGTAATGGTGATCCTTGGTGGGACACTGACTGTCAGGGGACGACCCTCTCCGAAGCCTGAAACAAGTCCGAGATCCTATCTCGGACTCTCCCCAACTCCGAAGTCCTATCTCAGACTCTCCCTAACTCTGAGGTCCTAACTCGGACTCCCACCAACTCCGAGGCTAGGAGATCCAAGTCCAAGGCTCTATCTTGGACTCTGCCTAACTCCGAGGCTAGGAGACCTAGGTCCGAGGGACCACCGAGCGAGAGATAGGAATGACCTTGGCAGGGTAACTAGAACCCGGAGTGAGTGTCCGAGCCTCGGACTTAGTACCAGGGAGTTGGCT
>QLPI01011172.1:0-22171 GCA_003314275.1 Chroogomphus rutilus
GGTCTCTCATCCTCGGACTTTGGTCTCTCATCCTCGGAGTTTAGGTAGAGTCCGAGATAGGACCTCGGACTTGTCATCAGGACTCGGAGAGGGTCGTCCCCTGACAGAAGCCAAGCCACTATGACCGGCCTGCAGGACTTGGCCACTTCCCACCAGCATCGTGAAGCCAGCACTATTACTATAATGCTCGGCCCATGCATCGTCGGCAATACCGGTGCCTGACATCCCCCATCCTTCTCCTTACCCGTTTCCCTCTGGGACAATTGCTATTCACTTATTATTTGGTCGCAGCCCTATTGTATTATGTTCGGCCAATTTTCCATTGTTCTATTCTCACCCACTCTCCCATTATTCTATTCTCAGCCATATCTCATTATTCTATTCTTGCTTACATTCCTTATTCTATTATTGATCATTGTGGACAATACTTCCACATGTTCTGCATACCTTATTGTTCTCCATTCCTTATGCCACCCTGTTCCACATCTTGCTTCTTAACCTATATAAGTAGTGAATGTATGTAGGTAGTTCCTGTCAGGAGACGACCTTCTCCGAAGCCTGATCCAAGTCCAAAGTACCATTTCAAACTCCGATCAACTCCGAGGCTAAGACACCCAGAAACCACCGAGTGGAGACAGGAACGATCTTGAAGCATGATGACTAGAAACCCGGAGTGAATGTCCGAGTCTCGGACTTAGTACCAGGAAGTTGGCTCTACAAACTCCGATGTATTGATTTGTAAGCTAGTGCACAGACCACCCACATAAAGGGTATAAAAGGGGTTCACCAGCAGTGGGATCCTTAGACTTTCCTCTTTGGATTCCCCCTGCTTAGGTGAGGACTCCACATGTATTTAGGTAGTAGTAAATAATTGAAACCTTTGGATTCCCCCTGCTTAGCTCGCCTCTGAGATATATCTCGGGGCTGTAAGAGGGTTGCCCTTACAGTTCCTCACTCTGAATATTGACTTGGTTTACGTCTTCTTGTCTTCCCTTCTCCTGTCTGAAGTCCCTTACTTGGGCCAACACTCTCAGCACTCTCCTGGGTCTTTCTTCTGTCCAAATTAGTAGCATGCATGGAAAATCAGGGCGCAATGCACGAGTACATTGAAGCCTAGCCACCTTGATCGGTCTGCAGGACTTGGCTGATTCCTATCTACACTATCAGCATTACCGAGACTTAACACTATGTCAAGCCTTGCATAGCCCCATACCTGTGCTAAAATAGCTAGCATAGCCATGAAGCAGTGCTGTTGCAATGGGCACAGCTGTCAAGTACACGTACTGAGATCCTGGTAATTTGGCAGTGCCAACTGAGCAGTCATCGTACAAGTGTCAACACCACATGCACGTCACTTGGTACGCCAGTCTGGGCTCAGCACATCCACCACCCACATTCTTTGTCCTTACCCCTCACATACTCTACGCCATTCACCACCCATTAATCCTACCATGCCTACTCCTCATTTCTCGATCTGCCTCACCTCAGGACATCCTGTCCTTGTTTTATCCTCAGCTGCAACCATTGTTTTATAGTCGGGCACTCCCTATTGTCCTATCCCTGGCTACATTCCTATTATTCTATCTCTTATTGTTCTATTCCCGTTTGCATTCCTTCATTCTAATTTTACTCATTGTGGACAGTACCCACATGCTCTGCATACCTTATTGTCCCACATTCCTTATTCCACATGTCGTTTCTTAAAACCTATATAAGTAGGGCATGCATGTACATATCTCCTCATTCTGGGTATCAACTAGGCTTAGGCCCCTTGTCTCCTCCTTCCTCTGTAAAGTCCTCTACTTGGGCCAGCACTTCAGTACCCCCCAAGTACTTCCTCCATCCCATGGTGGCATGCAGGGCAAGTAGGGTGCAATGCATGAGTACGTTGAAGCCAAAGCCACTACTTCCGGCCTGCAGGACTTGGCCATTACCCATCTGCATCCTCGGCATTACCGAAGCTCGACAGAATCCCCGAAGCCTGACAGTATACCCAGAATCAAACTACTTTCCATGCCTTTATTTTTTATGAATATGGTCCCACAAGATACCTTTTTTAATGATCTTTCTATCTTCTTATTTGGAACCGGGTTCCCCGGTAACCCTTTCTAACTGCTTTGAATCAGGATCTGCTCATAGTTTCATCGGATCATCTTACCCCTGAAAAGGTCCCAATACTTCAACCAACCCAGTTCTGCTCAATTCTCCAACAATACCACCAGTTCAGTCATTACCGAATCCACAGAATTGACTAGGTATCCAACAAGACAAATCCACGCCCCAGCATTTTTGACCAAGTACCAGTATAGATTTGGAAACCATCCACTTCAGAAGAATTTCAGTCTTTTCTGCCAACCAGGAGGCAATGCCCCACCCTTGGCATCCTGTCCGGCATGCTTGATCAATCAGCATCAGCTCACAGTTTATTCAAAAATTTCCTTTATGATTATGCACTGTCTTAGAACCCTTCTTGATCTAGTACTGCTTGCTAACCACATAGATATGTTTACTAGATTTTCCATCTGGACAACTTCAGTCCAACCATCCATCTGTCATGTCACTAGATCCATCGGTCAGCAATATTCGGTCACAACTTGCTTACCTGCTATAATCCATTGATTAACAGGGTATTGGGCAGTACTATGTTCTGTCACACCACTAACACTTTTAGGTGTGTCCCAATGGCCTCGGTCCAGTTGGCACTTGCCACTGCTCCAAAAGCCTCACCCAGGGTCCTGTTCTGTCGCTAGAAGCTCTGCCAATAGCCCTAGTCAATGCAACTGCCTCATGCATGCTTGTATACCAGAACGGCTAGCAAGTTTTTGGCTGGGACCTCTCGGTCAGCGGCGCCACTCGGCATGTTCAGCCAAGGTCTTTTCTGTCCGTGCCCATCCGTTCTTGTTCATTTGCTCCATATATGCGCATTATATACTCTTATGACTCTTCTCTGTTCTTCTTAGCTAGAGGCCAACACCTTTAGTAGACAGTGGGACATCTACCTAAAAGGGGGGGGTGGCAACTAGCTAGATATACTTCAAACTATGCAATCTCCCCTCCCGAAGACATCCCTCTCCCAAAAAAACCCCATTTACCTATCTCCACTCTCCATCCCGTCCTTCACCTCCACTGTTCTTCCTCCATCCCCTCAGTTCCGCTCCCTCAGTTCTGACCCTACATTATCCTGACACTCTATTCCCGACCTTATGACTACTCCTACTCCCGAATACATCCCCTCATTCCACCATCAACCTCTCTTTCCTTCCGTTTATCATGACTGGATCTGCTGAACACTCCGGCATGTGTTGGGGAATGGGGAATTCTCTAACAGATATGAAGGGCCATCAGATCAGGGATCAGCATAAAGGATTCCAAACCTCTCTCACTCAGAAAATAATCCAACAAATCAGTCTAAAGTGACTACCAAAAAAATATAATAAATTTTGGCTGGCCATTTAAGAGTGAATTACTCAAAGTAATTAACTCTTAAACCATCAAGCACTTCAAGCCTAAGGAAATCCTCCAAAAACACTTATACTTTTCGCTTATCTCTATTTTGGACCCACAAGGACCCATAGCCTGGCACCAAACACTTACACATGGAAAATGGCGCCAAACTGCTGGATCAAGACTGATTTGTACAACAAATTCCTGGGTTTATTTAATAACTATTACACATAAGGTCAGCCCAGAAGCTTGGCTCATTTACTATTAATATTTCGTGACTTGACCAGTCACGAGACTACCAGCCGTGGGAATATGACTCATTAATGACTAGGGAATAGCACAGGTTAGGGTAACCCACACGGGTCACTAGGTCGGGTGCCCTTGGGTTTGGATGCGGGTCAAGCCGAGAGTACCCGTGACCCGGCCCAACCCACCGCTTCAACTATGTATGCGTGTATGACACGCATGCACCACATGTGCACACATATGACACGACTGCGCCGTATGCGCATGCGTATGACACGAACGCGCCGTACGTGCACACGCAGACACCGATGCGCCATATGCACACGCGCTGACACCAACGCACCTTATGCTCACATGTATGACACGCACGCGTGTGGTGTGTTTATGCCGTACGTTGCGTGCACATACAGCGCATTCGTGTCATACGTCGCGCCCACATATGGTGCGTTTGTGTCGTACGTCGCGCCTGCGTACAGCACATGTGGGTGCGGCACGCCTGCATATGGTGCGTGTGGGTGCGGCGCGCCTGCGTACAGTGCGTGTGGGTGTGGCACGCACCCAACACCCGTCGACCCATGGGAAAAAACCCATGGGTTGACGGGTTCGGGTTTCCCATGGGTCGGGTGCGGGTCACCCACATTTGACCCATGGGTGACCCATGCCATTCCCTATTAATGACTATGGGGTGACTCATTAATGACTATAGGGTGATTCATTAGTGACTACAGGGTGACTTGTGACTGCCACAGGCGTCTAGGACTTTCCATTCCTTTCCACACCCTTCCACTAATTTCAGGAAAGCCTTGCCTTATTGGGAGTTACATAATTAGCATAGAATTAGTATAAATAGAGACCAGTTCTGTAGCGTAAAATCAATCTTATCTTCACCCATAATCTGCCAGATTATCTAGTGCTGCCAGCACTCTCTTAAGTAGGTCGCTGACCACTAAGACTTATCAACAGAGGTTTGTTCGTGGAATAGCTCTCGACCCTTCTATGCGGTGGAAGGTTTCTTGGCCAAAATATAAAAGGTACGTAAAAACATCATAAAAGAACTAAACTAGATTTTATAGAACATCTGTGGAAATAATCCTAGGCAAGGGTAGAATAATAGTTCACGAACATAAAATATTATTTCTACATGTAATTGACAAGTCACCTGCCAAGGCCCCCTCTAAACAATTCTTTTTGGACATCAACCCAGACAGGCATTAGCTTGCTGTCGTCTTGTTGGAGAACTTGATTGAACTTTCTTCACACCAAAGTTTTGTCACAGCTCTTGGGTTACCAGCTGACGGTTCCAAAACAGCCACCCTGTTCCACATCTTGCTTCTTAACCTATATAAGTAGCAGATGTATGTAGATAGTTCCTCACTCTGAATATCAACTTTGGTTTGCATCCCCTTGTCTGCCCTTCTCCTGTCTAAAGTCCTTCACTCGGGTCGACACTCTTGGCATCTTCCCGAGTCCTTCTTCTGTCCAAATCAGTGGCATGCACAGAACAGCAGGGTGCAATGCACGAGTACGTTGAAGCCTAGCCACCCCAAACGGTCTGCAGGACTTGACTGACTTCTTGGCCTTACTGAGTCATAACAGACCAACCCAAAGAAGTTAAAGGGTTCCTTTGCAGAATGAACTTCTGCACCTGGCCTAACTCATTCCCCGATGATAGGCAAAAAGTCAACTACATGGTCTCTTACCTGAAAGGAATTGCTCTAGAATGTTTTGAGCCTTACCTGATGGGTAACCCCAATATGGAACCTTACTGGACCAGCAATTTGGAGCTTTTTATCAATGAGTTACAGATTAATTTCAGCTCTTGGGATGAAAGAGCCAATGCCAAGATGGCTCTCAAAAAGCTAACTATGTAGGACAACCACAAAGCCACTAGGTTTTTTGTGGAACTTTATAGGCTTGCGGCTTTTGTCAACTACAATGACAATACTCTCCTCCGCAAGGCATACATGGCACTACTGACTGAAATGCATCAAGGACGGCCTCATCCACTTCGACAAACCCTGTACACTCAATGAACTTTGAAATCATGTTCAAAGGATCAACATGAGGTATTGGGAACGAAGGGCTGAGCAGTCTGCAGAGGGCAGTAATGAGCCAAAGAAAGATATGAAATCGGACAAGCCTGGCAATAGATTCACTTTGGACAACCGCCAGCAAAATAACAGCAACGATAACAGCAGCAGCAGGGACACATCTAAGAGCAAGGATGGTAAAACTCCTCAGCCTAACCCTGATGGCAGAGACAGTCTAAAAGACTGTTAACTGACACATACAGTAACAAGTGCCTTTGGGGCTTGTCAATATGGATACTAAAGACAAGTATATAACAGAGTAACTACTAACCTTTGGGGCTTGTCAATATGGATGCTAAAGACAAGACCCAAAGGTGTGTAAAGGTGCGTTGGTATGGACACTTATTTTAAGCACCAGAGAACGCAAATGCAAAGGTGAAAAGCACAAAAGAGAAACACAGAAGTGCAAGAACAAAACACAAATGCAGGGGAATAAAATTATACCCCAACAAACCCACCCAAGTACACTAAGACCCTCAGCAAGGACGGCAAGCTCCTCCCAACTGAACGACAAAGATGCATGGACAATAACCTGTGTCTCCTCTGTGCCACCAGTAATCACAAAGTTGCCGAATGCCCAAAAGCAACCAAAGCCCACATCACTACCAATTCCAACTCCATCTCACAGACAGCTGATGCCTCGGACGTCAATGCTGAGGACTCAGCAATGGCAACTGAAGACTAGTCTGCCATCTGTTAGCCTCTAAGCATACCGAGAGTTGCATTGACTCGGTAGATGCTAGTAGTGAGGTTTAGATTAATGCTTCTATGTCCCCTTATTTTCCTTTTAATTCTTTCTGTCATCTGATTGGGTGCCAAATATTCTCAGCAACCCACCTTGCATGCTTGATCGTATCAGCATCTATTCATAGTTATCCCTTTATTTTATTCTCCTTTAGAATTTTTGATCCAGTACTGCTAATTTGGTTATTACTGAACATATAGACATGTCTACTAGATCTTCTGTCAGGACAATCTCAGCCCACCCATCTATCTGTCACATCACTAGATCCATCAGTCGGCAATATTCGGTCACAACTCGCTCACCCACTATAATCCATTGATTAACAGGGTATTGGGCAGTATTACATTCCATCATGCCACTAACACCTTTAGGTGTGTCCCAATGGCCTCGGTCCAGTCGGCACTTGCCACTGCTCCAAAAGCCTCACCCAGGATCCTGTTCTGTCGCTGGAAGCTCTGTCAATAGCCCTAGTCAATACAACTGCCTTGTGCATGCTTGTATACTAGAACGGCTGGCAAGCTCTCAGCTAGGACCTCTTGGTTAGCAGTGCCATTTGGCATGTTCGGCCAAGGTCTCTTCCATCCATTCCCATCCATTCTTATTTCATCTGCTCTATATATTCGCATTAATATGCTCTTACCACTCTTTTCTGTTCCCTCGGCTCGAGGCCAGCACTCTTGGTAGACGATGGGATGTCTACCTAAAAGAGGGGGGGTGGTGACTAGCTAGATATACTTTGAACTATGCAATCTCCCCTCCCAAAGACATCCCTCTCCCAAAAACCCCCTTTTATTTACCACTCCCCAATTCCATCCTGACCTTAATTCCTATCCATCCTGACCATACATCATCCCGACACTCTAGTCCTGACCTTACGATCACACCCACTCCCAAAGACATCCCTCTCAATCCACCCATTACCTTCTCCTTATTATCACGACCGAATCTGCCAAACATCCCGGCATGTTTCACTTGCTCCTTTCTTCCCTTATGACTTTATTTCTTTCTTTCTTTACCTTTTCAACCAAACAAAATATATATTAAGAGACTACTGCAGAGTCTCACTTTCCTGACCCATGTCATCATCCTCATCCTCCCTTTGCTTACCCTTCCCTTTATCCTCCTTTTTCTTTCCTCCCTCCTTATCCACCTCTTCATCCTCATCATCCTTCAGTTCATCCTCTTCCCTTCCCAAATCTCCCGCATCCTTAGAACCCCCTGGATCCCTCTCTGCCATAAGGAGTAGGATGCTTATCATCCTGTCCTGACCCCTCAGGAGCACCTCCAACAGCTCCACCACCCACCTTCCTCCTGACATTTTGGCCCATGGGACTTGGACCACAGGTGTCCTCCCACTCGGCTGCATGGTGCAGGCCCGCCTTAGCCTCTTCCTTGGCAGCTCCTCCTCTTCCTCAACCTCCTCCTCACTGGGATCCTCTCCCTTGCTCTCCAGTCCCATCTCCTCCTCCTCCTCCTCCTCATCATCATCATCCTGGATAAAAGGGCAACTCTTGGCCCTCTTAGCCCTTGGTGCAGCCAAGCTGCACTTAACCTTCTGACCATTGCATTTTCGGCACACAGCCCCTGGTCCTGGGACCATACACTTGTGGCTCTACTTCTTGCATTCCTTGCAAGGAGGACAGAGGGTCAGAGACCACTTTTCAGGAGTCTCCTTGTGCTATTTAAAAAGAAATCAATAAAGCACACACAAAAACATCACCACCACTCACCCTGGCTGTTCACTCCTTCCTCTTCTCTTTATCCTGGGCCCCGTGCTTGACCCTGCCTCCATGCTTCTCCCTCTCTTCTGCACTGGAGCCTTTGGGGCTCCCAAGACTTTGGGAGCCCTCGCATCCTCGACACCCTGGGCTTTGGGTGTTGCATCATGATCTTCCCCACCTGTCTGTTTCAGGACCTCTACATCCATTCAAATGGCTGTTTTGGCTTGTAGATTTTTGGCCTGATGGGCCACCTCATCATCTGCTACCTGCATTACCATGGCCACAGCCGGCTCGACTGCTTTCTTTACAGCCTGTTTAGCTGCTTCCTTCACAGCCACAGCGGCTGCCCTGTCATTGGCCAATCTCTTCATCTCGGCTGCCTTGGCCACAGCCTCCTCATCCTCCTTCCATTTTCTCTCACCTTCCTCTTCCTCCCACTTCTTTACCTTAGCTTTGGCTTTGGCCACCTCTTTGGCAACCCACGCAGCCTCTGCGTCCTCGCAGTCCTGTTATCGCTTGGCCCACTGCTCCTGCATTTCAGCCATCCATTTGTCATCTTCATCCATTTCATAGCCCATTTTTGTGGTTACTGATAGGAGCATTGTGATTTGGTGAGCAATTTGATGAAGACGCATTGTGGGCGCTAGATCCCAAACCTTCGCATGATGTCACTTTAGGCATCCCAAACCCTATTTTCAATCTCTGCCTACCAGCTTTATGGGTTCAGCTGCTAAGGGGGGGATACTGTCAAGTACACATACCAAGTATCCGGTAACTCGGCAATACCAACCGACCGACCCTTACCCACACACCAGTGACAAGTCTTCCATCACCGGTTCATGGCCCTGGCTTGGTACATTTGGTACATCATCTGGTTCACCACTCTCATCCCACATCCTCCATCCATCACTATTCCCTCATTACCCATCCCTTCCCTTACCCGTTTCCCCTAGGGACAATTGCTATTCATTTATTATTTGGTCACAGCCCTATTGTTTTATCTTCGGCCAATTCCATTGTTCTATTCTCATCCACTCTCTCATTATTCTATTCTCAGCCATATTTCATTATTCTATTCTCACCTACATTTTTTATTCTATTCTTGATCACTGTGGACAATACCTCCACATGATTCTTCATACCTTATTGTTCTCCATTCTTTATGCCACCTTCTTCCACATCTCACTTCTTAACCTATATAAGTAGCAGATGTATGTAGATAGTTCCTCACTCTGAATATCAACTTGGTTTACCTCCTCTCATCTCCCCTTCTTTAGTCTAAAGTCCCTTACTCAGACCGACACTCTCGGTACCCTCAGTCTAAATTAGTGGCATGCACGGAAGGGCAGGGTGCAATGCAAGAGCACATTGAAGCCAAGCCACCTCAAATGGTCTGCAGGACTTGACCAACTCCCATCCATAATATTGGCATTACTGAGACTTAACAGATGATGAATGTGCCGAGCTGAGACCAACATACTAAGTGACTTGTATATGGCTTGGTCACTTGGGTGTGGAATTCGACTGATTGATTGTTCAGTCAGCACTGCCAAGTTACCCGATACTCGGTACATGTACTTGACAATAGTCGAATATCTACTATGTGCATCAGTGAACATATAAAAGTATCATTCATGGTTTGGTCTTTCTTGTCAAGTCTACGATACCATGCTCTGATTTACTTGGCAGTACAGACCTACCGACCCTTACCCATATCATCCCTCACCAGTACGCGGTCTCGGCTCGGTACATTCAGTTCATCATTTGGTTCATTATCCCTACCCCACCCTTGTTATGAACCACGACTCAGACCACTCCCCGAACAACCTTTCCGCGGTTCCGATCAGAAACCCACGACTTCTGTTCCTGAATCTTTTTCTGTGACTCTGAAAATCAAGGTTCCGCACGCAAACAAACTTAAGATTGTCGCGTACCTCGTCCCCTTGTTTTCGCCCCTCCATTAGCCCCCTTGTATTTTCCTTCTCCCCTTGTCTTTACTTGGCACAAGATAGTACAAGGATAGATACATGTATATAAGACACTAGTCGACTGGACTATTCGCCAGTATGAATATCGATTTAGTTCTGCATCATAGTTCTGATTCAGTTCCAGTAACTTTCCAACTTTCCGAAATTAGAGACAGATGATTGAGGAGGGTGCAACACATAAGTTGAAGCCAGTCCCTGTGACCTCGAACCACTCAAACGACTAGTCAAACTACCTAATACCGAGAACAGTCCCAAGCCCCTGGTCCTTCCGTCCTTCCGTACCTTCTGTCCAAACTGACCTCTGATTTCTGGACATCCAGAGAACGAGACCTTCTGGAAACCATTCGGAAGCACTGGAAATAATCATAGAAGCATCTAGCTAGGTGCCTGATACATGATCTTAACAACCCTCCTATTCTTTATTATTCCTCTATTCCCCATCCTTCCCTCTGCCCATTTTCCCTCAGGCATTCACTGTTCATCTATCACTCGGTCGCGGCCCTATATTTGGCCACCCTCTATTGTTCTACTTTCCCTCACACCCTTACTCGTTTATTATTGGTCATATCTTATTATCTTATTCTCGTTTACATTGTATTGTTCTATTCTAGATCACTGTGGACAATACTTCCACATGGTCTCTATACCTTATTCTTTTCTCCATGTCTTATGCCACCCTTATTCCACATTCTGCCTCTTAGCCTATATAAGTAGCAAATGCATGTACATAGTTCCTCAGTCTGAGTATCAACTAGGTTTATGCCTTCCTGCCCTCCTCCCTCTGTTCGGAAGTCCCCCCCTCGGGCTGACACTCTTGGCATCCTCTAGAGTATCTCTCCCATCACAAATCAGTGGCATGCACAGGAGGCAGGGTGTAACGCATGAGCATGTTGAAGCCAAGCCACCCCGACTGGCCTGCAGGACTTGGCTGGTTCCCGACCATACCTTCGGTATTACCAAGGCCTGACATGTCTATTTGAGCTGGCCCCCAAACATCTGATAATGTAAGATCTCCTATTTTGGTTGTCTTCTCCTTGGCTATTTTTGGATATTGTTCAACATGCCATTTGCCTTGTATGTATGGTTTGCATTGTGTCAGTTGCTTGCTTTCATCTATAATGAGTCCTTCAACTATATTACTGTTTTTGAAGGTTTTTATTGCTCCTATGTTGATATACCCTGATATCCTGTGCCATTGTCCCAGCTGTGTTCTTTTGCAGTAGCTGCAAACTCCTGCTGTGCCTGAGCCATTCTCTTGGTGCAGGCCTGGATCTTGTACATTCTACTAATCTTTCAGCCTATTCCAAAGATCACTCTATTTTTAGACTTGAATTTAACACCAGTGGCTGTAAAGATAGCAGAATGCCCACTATCAGTGAGGCACCCAATACTTATTAAGTTATTGGGAGTATCAGGGGCATGTTGACATCATATAGTTGAATAGAATAAGTGTTTTGATTAGTTTTGAATTCTATTCTAATGGTTCCATGTCCAAGTGTTTTTAGAATGGCTCTAGAGATTATTCCTTCAATTTCTGAGGGATCGGTTGTATAATTGATGAAGTCTTCATGGTGTTGGGCTATATGTATACTGGCTGCTGAGTCTGCTAGCCAATCTGCTGCAGTAATGGATAGATCAACCACATCATTGGCTGTGAATGCAAAATCATCTTGTTTATTGGCTTTTTGAGCTATTTCATTATTTTGAGCATTCTTTTTCTCTTTAAACCATTTGGGATCTGTCCTTCATTTCCTCCCCCTTTTGCCCAGCAATCCCTTTGGTAATGTCATTTCTTGCCACAATTCCAGCATGTGCCTTTAGTAGCACCAGTGTTCAGCTTCTGATGACATTGTTGCACTTTAAGTGCCATTTGCCGAGAAGATCCAGCCTTCCAGGCACAATCTTCATCTAAGATTTGTGCTATTAATATGTCTGATATTGGGGGTAGTCCTCCTGCATTTACAGCTGTAATCAACGCCAACCATGAGTCCAAAAGTGAGGTCAATAGCATATTCGTGAAATCACTATCTGTAATTAGTTGACCCCTCAAGTTCAATTGCTGCTGTAGGCCTCATAATTTTCTGACATGTTCTTCCATTTTGGCACCATCCTCCATGTATATTCTGAAGAATTCCCTTGGTAGGTTTACAATACTTATGGTGGCCTTCGACTTACAGATTCTCTGCAGCCTCTTCTATATTTGGTAAGCCATCATTGACTGGTCTACATAGACCAGGTACTCATCCAATATCCACAGGAATGTTTCTTTTCGTGCTTTCTTGTCTATTTTCTTCAAATCTGATGACTCTGTCAGGCACCAAGAATGCCGACAATGCATGGGCCAAGTACTATTGCAATAGTACCAACTTCACAATGCTGGCAGAATCAGCCAAGTCCTGCAGACCAATCGAGGTGGCTTGGCTTTAACGTACTCATGTGTTGTGCCCTACTTTCCATGCATGCCACTGATTCCAGACAGAAGGAGGACTCAGGAGAGTACCAAGAGTGTTGGCCCAAGTAGAGGACTTCAGACAGGAGGAGGGAAGACAAGAAGGTGTAAGCCAAGTCGATATTCAGAATGAGGAATTATCTACATCCATGTACTACTTATATAGGTTAATAAGCAAGATGTGGAATCAGGGTGGTGTAAGACATGGAGAAAACAATAAGGTATGAAGAGCATGTGGAGGTATTATCCACAATGTTCAAGAATAGAACAAAGAAATGTAGACGAGAATAGAACAATGAAAATGTGGCCAAATAAAATAATAGGAATGTAGCTGAGAATAAGACAATAGGAAGTGACTGAATATAAAACAATAGGGTCATGGCTGAGGATAAAACAATAAAAATTTCCCAAGGTGAAACAGGCTGAGAATAAAAGAATAAATGGGTTGGGAATAATGAATAATGAATAAAGGAGGAGTGGATGATGAATGGAGAGGGAGGTGTGAATGATGAATGTGCCGAGCCAAGACCCACATACTGAGTGACTTGTATATGACTTGGTCACTTGCGCATGGAATTAGGCTGATCATTTGGTTGGCACTACCGAGTGAACTAATACTCAGTATGTGTACTTGACAAACTCCTGATGTTCCCCCATTATCATATTTAAATGATCAGCCAGCAGTGGTTCTGGATATGTACCAGTTGTTATTTCCCATAGATTGAGGTCATCTAGGATCCACTTGATCTTTTGACACCACAATGAGTAATTGTCTCCATTAAGCAGGTCAATTTTATTTGTATTAGACATGATTGTGGGTAATTAAAGTTTTATTGGTAATAGATATTGGGTATGTCTAATATGGGTTGGGTTGTTTGTGTATATATATGAGTGTGTACATGTGTGTATGTGGATGGTTGCATTGATAGTAACTAGTTTTAGCCAGGGCCTATAACCTATGGGGTACAGTAGTAGTTACATATCTTGAGTGAGAACTGATTTCTGTTTCCCATTTTCTCATTCCCTTATGTACTCTAGCAAGGTCCATACAAGAACTATCTAGTAGCATCTACTATTAAGTTTTCTGTCTGAGATTACCATTGCTGTGTACTTGAGTCAGTTGTTATCTGGTAGTCTTCCAGATCTTACTAATATAATTTATCCTTTTCCTAACAGATTGTACATTGGGATAACATGTGATGTAATGCTGAGCTGCTGAAAACATTATCTGGTCAAGTTAGGTTTTTTGTAGAAGATGCATATACTGTAAGTAGCATATGGATCTAGATAGTTCCTCATTCTGAATATCAACTTGGCATACACCTCTTGCCTTCCCTTATCCTCCTGTCTGAAGTCCTTACTCAGGCTGACACTTTTGGCACTCTCCTGAGTTCCTCTCCCCTCTGAAATTAGTGGCATGCATGGAAAGTAGATGCTATCATCAATGGAGGCAGAGTTTATTGCATTAACTCATGCTACAAAAGAGGCGATTTGGCTGAAACAATTTATCAGCAAAGTTTTTCAGCCATTAAAACATCTGATTAAAGTGTATTCTGATAACCAATCTGCTATTACTATAACCTACAGTAATCAGCAACACTCAGGGACAAAACATTTCAATATTCAACTCCATTTTATCCGAGACATGATTGAGGGGAAGAAAGTATAAATCAAATATATCCCAACTGATCAAAAGGTTGTGGATATCCTTACAAAGGGTCTGCCTGGTCCTAAGGTCAAGATCCTAACTCAAAAACTCAGCATATATTGAGCTTGAGGGGATGTGTAGGGTGTATATATGCATCCACCCCTGGGTGGAGTCTCTATTAGGTATGTCCACCTGTATATTTCCTACTCCAGTAGCCATAAATGTGGCTTTATCTGCAGCCCTTACTGGTTTTGGCTCAAATTGTCCTAAAGTGCTGAACCTCTGTCAATCTGGTAACATATGCCTTGAGGCTCCTGAGTCATAGATCTCAGTACTAGTCCCCTGAGGCTCGAGGGGAACATCTGGGGCAGCAACTGCATGTGGACTGGCAACAAATGCATGATTATCATGAGTCTGCACTGCAGTATTTGACCTATTGTTGTCCTTAGCCTTTGCACCCTTCTTCTTCTTTCCTTTCTTCTTAGGACAGTTATACTTCAGGAACCCCTTTTCCTCACATGTCCAGCATTCAGCATCTGACTTTCTAGATCCCATCGAGTTCCCCAAATAAGCTGTAGGTTTCTTCTTCCCCTGACCCTTCCCATTGGCTGTCATAGCTATTTCATTGCCCTTTGAGTGGTCCTCTTCAATCTGCAACTGATCAAACTCATCTAGAAATCATCTCAAAAACTACTTGGGGGTGACTGTATCTGAAGCCATCCTGTTCTGCAAAGACAGCACATTTATGAGTAGGCAGTAGGTTTTTGGGAGTAATGCAAGGACCACAGCAATGAAGTCTTGGTCCTCAATTTTATCTCTCATACTGTTCAACTGTTCATGCATTGACTTCAGGGATTCAATGTGAGTCCTCATATTTACTTCTTCTTCACATTTCAGGGCGTATATCCTGCACCTCAAATCAACATGAACCACCAGGGCCTTATCCTCATGCTTCACACATAGCTTTCTCCATATCATGCACACCTTATCCTTATCCTGGATCTCCAGCATGATACTTTCAGGGACACTGGTGAGTATCTGGACTTTGATGATATTCTCCCTCTGCTCATACTCATCCTGTCAGCATTTAGGTTCCTCTAGGGCTTCTTTCTCATCCTGGCAGAGTGTATACCCATCTGGGTATTGTGGAGTTGCAGGTGGGAGTCTTGCAAGGCCATCCAGGTGTCGCTTGACTCCTTTGTGTGCTGATAGTGTGGTGAGTATCTGCCTCTTCTATATCCATTTCAGGGCCAAGACCCAGGAGTGCATGCATTACTGAGTCTAGTACAGTTATGGAGCAGGGGGAGTCTGGTGTTATGTAAGCAAATGAGGCAAGGCTGTTGTAGGGGATTATGACCATTTAAGCCTAGTCTAAAAAGCACCCAATGGTGCCAGTTATTTTTCTCTTAATTTTCTTCTATAATTTTCGCTTAATTTCACTTTTGTCACTAAAATTGTGGCATAAAAATTATTCTTTGGGTAACTAAATGTAGTATCCAATAGCCTCAAACTCACTATAACTTTCTCCTATTTTTCCTGACTTTTTAGAAGCTAAAAACCCTTTATTTTGTTGATGCCCAACTACAGTATCCACAAGAGTCTACAAACTCAGCTGAGTTTGCTAATCATATCCAAAACCAGTAATTATTCAAACTCAGTGTGAAGTTTGAATTGGTTACCAAGTGCATAGGCACAATGCTGTTGTCAGGCTTTGGGGATTCTGTCGAGCTTCAGTAATGCCAAGGATGTGGACAGGTAATGGCCAAGTCCTGCAGGCCGGAAGTAGTGGCTTTGGCTTCAACGTACTCATGCATTGCACCCTACTTGCCCTGCATGCCACCAATTTGGGATGGAGGAAGTACTTGGGGGGTACTGAAGTGCTGGCCCAAGTAGAGGACTTTACAGAGGAAGGAGGAGACAAGGGGCCTGAGCCTAGTTGATACCCAGAATGAGGAGATATGTACATGCATGCCCTACTTATATAGGTTTTAAGAAACGACATGTGGAATAAAGAATGTGGGACAATAAGGTATGCAGAGCATGTGGGTACTGTCCACAATGAGTAAAATTAGAATGAAGGAATGCAAACGGGAATAGAACAATAAGAGATAGAATAATAGGAATGTGGCCAGGGATAGGACAATAGGGAGTGCCCGACTATAAAACAATAGTTGTGGCCAAGGATAAAACAAGGACAGGATGTCCCAAGATGAGGTGGATTGAGGAATGAGGAGTAGGCATGGTGGGATTAATGGCTGGTGAATGGCGTAGAGTAAGTGAGGGGTAAGGACAAAGAATGTGGGTGGTAGATGTGTCAAGCCGAGACTGGCGTACTAAGTGACGTGCATGTGGCGTGGACACTTGTATGTGGATGTAGGATGACTGCTTGGTTGGCACTGCCAAATTACCGGGATCTCGGTATGTGTACTTGACAGTATCCCCCCCTTAGCAGCTGAACCCATGAAGCCGGCAGGTCGGAGATTGAAATTAGGGTTTGGGATGCCTAAACGTGGCATTGCGGATTGTTTGGGAAGTCCCTAGGTTTCCCATCAGCCAACCGCATTACCTCATCCTATCAAACATCAAAGAATCGGGAGCAATGGATGCTGAAACCGACAATGGCAAGTGGGGGTTTAAAGAGAGATGGATCGCCCATTGGTGCAATCGGGAGGAAGCAGAAAATACAGGGCGGGCAATACAAAAAGTCGCCAAGGGTATAGAGGGGGCAGATGAGGAGGATGTTTTGGCAGGGGCGGTAGCCCTGGGACTGATCGGAAAGGCTGCTACCACAAAACTGGTAGTGGAAAATCAGATGACCACAGACAAGGTGGAAGATGGCCAGGAGGCCAAGAATTAACAGGCCGAATCGGCCAAATAGGCAGATGTGGGGGTCCCCGGAACCTCGGGAGTCCCAAAGGTCCCAGAGTGGAAGAGGGGTAGGAGTGTGGAGGCAGGGCCCAGTAAAAGGCTGAGTGCAAGAGGATGGGAAAGGAGTGAGAGACCAAGAGGGGCCCAGGTGAGTGATAGTAGGTTCTTCTTATGTTTTATTATTGACTTTGTTTTAATAGTGCAAAAACAAGTCGACCCGGAAATGGTCACCATCAATCCATCCGCCTTGTGAGGAGGTGGAAGAACCACCAAAAAAGAGGCCGAGGCAGGCCTGTACCATGCGGCTGAGCAGGAGGACTCCTGTAGAAGTACCACAGGCTGAGGCGTCAGAAAGGAGGGGGACGGAGGAGCTGTTAGAGGAACTCCTCAGAAGTACCTGTCAGATAGAGAATGCGCTGTTTCTCATATTGGAGGGGCGTTTGGGAGGTCCCAAGAATGCGAGAGGGCCAGGAGGAGGCCAGGATCGACTGAGAGATGGGGAGTTAGATACAGAGGTGGATAAGGGGAAGGGGAAGCAGAGGGAGGAGGAGGATGATTGGGATATTGAAATAGACTAAAAAAATATAGAGATTTTTTTTTTTTGACTGAAAGATTTAAGAAAAGGCAAGTGATCATGCTGTTTTGGAACCATGAGCTGGTAACCCAAGAGCTGTGACAAAACTTTGGTGTGAAGAAAGTTCAATCAAGTTCTCCGACAAGACGACAGCAAGCTAATGCCTGTCTGGGTTGATGTCCAAAAAGAATTGTTTAGAGGGGGCCTTGGCAGGTGACTTGTCAATTACATGTAGGAATAATAGTTTATGTTCGTGAACTATTATTCTACCCTTGCCTAGGATTATTTCCACAGATGTTCTATAAAATCTAGTTTAGTTCTTTTATGATGTTTTTACATACCTTTTATATTTTGGCCAAGAAACCTTCCACCGTATAGAAGGTCGAGATCTATTCTGTGAACAAACCTCTGTTGATAAGTCTTAGTGGTCGGCAACCTACTTAAGAGAGTGCTGGCAGCTCTAGATAATCCTGTAGATTATGGTGAAGATAAGATTGATTTTACGCTACAGAACTAGTCTCTATTTATACTAATTCTATGCTAATTATGTAACTCCCAATAAGGCAAGGCTTTCCTGAAATTAGTGGAAGGGTGTAGAAGGGAATGAAAAGTCCTAGAAGCCTGTGGCAGTCACAAGTCACCCTGTAGTCACTAATGAATCACCCTATAGTCATTAATGAGTCACCCCATAGTCATTAATGGGTCATATACCCATGGCTGGTAGTCTTGTGACTAGTCAAGTCATGAAATATTAATAGTAAATGAGCCGAGCTTCTGGGCTGACCTTATGTGTAATAGTTATTAAATAAACCCAGGAATTTGTTGTACAAATCAGTCTTGATCCAGCAGTTTGGTGCCATTTTCCATGTGTAAGTGTTTGGTGCCAGGCTATGGGTCCTTGTGGGTCTGAAATAGAGATAAGCGAAAAGTATAAGTGTTTTTGGAGGATTTCCTTAGGCTTGAAGTGCTTGATGGTTTAAGAGTTAATTACTTTGAGTAATTCACTCTTAAATGGCCAGCCAAAATTTATTATATTTTTGGTAGTCACTTTAGACTGATTTGTTGGATTATTTTCTGAGTGAGTGTTAAATCCGTGTGTTGGTGCTTAGCTAGAGGCTTCTGGAAGGGTTTCCGGAGGGTTCCGAATGATTTCCGAAGGGGGTTCGTACTCCGGAGGCAGAGGGACTAAAGGTCGTGGGTTCATGATCAGAATCGGAATGGGGACGGAAAGACGGGAAGCACCGGGGGTCTTAGGACTGTTCACGGTATAGGGTGGTATGAGTGGTTCGAGGTTGCAGGGACTTGGCTTCAACTTATGTGTTGTGCCCTCCTCGATCATCTGTCCCTAATTTCAGAAAGTCAGAAAGTTTACCGGAACTGAATCGGAAACTGCGACACAGAATTAAGTCGATATTCATACTGGCAAATAGTCCAGTTGACTGGTGACTTATACATGTATCTAGTCTTGTACTATCTTTTGCCGAGTAAAGACAAGAGGGGGAAGAGAGTACAAGGGGCAATATAGAATGAAAAACAAGGGAGTGAGGTACACGATGATCCTGCGCATCATTTATCAAAGGAGCTGAACCTTGGCTTTGGATTCTTCGGAGGTTCGGAAATGCAGAACCTCGGATTGATGCATCGGAATATCGGAAAGCGGTTATTTGGACTTTGAGCGGTCGGAAAGGTCCCGGAAACGGTGCGGGTGGTTGTGAAGTTTAATGTGGGTTTATTGGCGGCATGGGCCATAACAGTGAGAGAGGTTTGGAATCCTTTATGCTGATCCCTGATCTGATGGCCCTTCATATCTGTTAGAGAATTCCCCATTCCCCAACAGCGGCATAAGGAATGGAGAACAATAAGGTATGAAAGAATCATGTGGAGTGTCAAGACCACGATACCGAGCTCCGGTTCACTCGGTAATACCGACCGACTGACCGACCTTTACCCATACTATCCTCACTATCATGTGGTCTCAGCTCGGTATATCCAGTACATTATCTAAACTACTTCTCCCATCCTATCCCTTCCACCCCTTACTATCCTCTCATCCCCTCACCCATTCTCCCCCAGAACATTTGATGACCACTTATTATTTTGGTCATGGCCCTATTGTTTTATCTTCGGCCATCTTCTATTGTTCTATTCTCACCCACTCCTTCATTATTTTATTCTCAGCCATATTCCATTATTCTAATCTCACCTACATTCCTTATGCTATTCTTGATCACTGTGGACAATGCCTCCACATGGTTTTTCATACCTTATTGTTCTCCATTCCTTATGCCACCCTGTTCCACATCTTGCTTCTTAACCCATATAAGTAGCGGGATGTATGTAGATAGTTCCTCACTCAGAATATCAACTTGGTTTGCACCCTCTTGTCCGCCTTTCCCCTGTCTAAAGTCCTTTACTCAAGCTGACATCCTCGGCACCTTCGCGAGCCTCTCTCCTGTCTAAATCAGTGGCACGCACGGAACAGCAGGGCACAATGCACGAGCACATTGAAGCCTAGCCACCCTGAAACAGTCTGCAGGATGTGACCGACTTCTTGGCTTTACCAAGTCCTAACATGGAGGCATTGTCCACAGTGATCAAGAATAGAATAAGGAATGTGGGCAAGAATAGAATAATAAAATATGGCTGAGAATAAAATAATGAAGGAGTGGGTGAGAATAGAACAATAGAGGATGGCCGAAGATAAAACAATAGGGCTGTGACCGAATTAATAAATGAATAGTAAATGTTCCGAGGGAGAACGGGTAAGGGAATAGACAGGGAATGAGAGAATAGTAATGGGTGGAGGGGATAGGGTGAGAGAAGTGGTCCAGACAATGTACCGGATGTACCGAGCCAAGACCGCATGATAGTGAGGGATGATATGGGTAAGGGTCAGTTGGTTGGTATTACCGAATGAACCAGAGCTCAGTATCGTGGACTTGACATAGTCCAGCATCTTAGTCAATTTACCACAAAATATGGTACAGGACATTGGACAGCTGTAAAACATATACTATGGTATCTCAAAGGAACTTGCGACAAAGGAATTGCATTCAATAGAAATACTGGCCTCAACTTAGAAATTTATACAGATGCAGACTATGCTAATTGAGATAATGCTATTTCTATTGGAGGACATATGCCTATTCTAGGAGGAGGCTCTATAAGTTAGAGCTCTAAAAAACAAAGAACAGTCACATTATCTACAACTGAAGTGGAATACATGGCCATAACTGAAGGAACTAAACAACTGGTATGGTTACAATGATTATTAACAGACCTCAGATTACAATATTCAAATCCAACCTCAATTCTATCTGACAATTTAAGTGTGATAACAATATCACATGAGGCAGGTCATCATGCACAGACAAAGTATATAAACATCACATACCACTTCATTTGCAAGAAAATACAGTCAAATGAAGCTGTGCTCATGTATAGGAAAATCCTGCAGATATACTAACAAAGTCACTTGATGGACAACAACACAAATATCTCATATATATCTCATATACAAGCATGGACTACTTTGCATTGAGGGGGAGTGTTAAAAAAATTATATTAGTAAGATCTGGAAGACTACCAAATAAGAACCAACTCAAGTACACAGCAATGTTAATTTCAGACAGAAAACTTAATAGTAGAAGCTACTAGATAGTTCTTGTATGGACATTGTTAGAGTATATAAGGGAATGAGAAAATGGGAAACAGAGATCAGTTCTCACTCAAGATATATAACTACTACTGTGCCCAATACAATCTTCCTAAACCTTCAACCTGTTAAGGATTGAATAGATGTAGTTGTTATGTTCTAATTATAAATCTCCCAATATTGTAACAATGGTGAGGCTCATAATAGGGTATAGCTTCAACTTATGTGTTGCACCCACTGGACTTAACTAAACCCTAATTTCATATGGACAGAGGTTGTAATGATAAGACAAGATGAACAGAAATGAAGACAGAGAGAGATTCCCACAGTTTCTAGAGACTGTTTGCTTATGTAATAAGCACTCATACCACCAAATTAGGAATTACATTCAACTGTTACCTTACAGTAACTTGTGGTGTTCTCGGACTGAGGATTTGAATTTGACCTCCATCTTGATTCATGGTGTCTTCAAGGGCATGTATCAGCACTCGACCCCTAAGCACGATATGATCACGTGTGTGGGCTGCTGGAATGGTTTCTTACGCGTTATTCGCAGCGAGAAGCTTTATGTGGGCTTATCTGGGACGCAACCACGGGGAAGACGGTGGGCATGCTAACGTGTGGTGTCAGTGCCCTCTGCTTAGGTTTAGCGGTGCATTATTGGGCGCAGGATCTGGGCGGCTAAGCGACGATAAAATGCTTTGACACTTCTTCAGAACGAAGGAGAGTGGGTTCTGTTTTAT
>QLPI01011177.1:0-13437 GCA_003314275.1 Chroogomphus rutilus
ACCTTTCTCAAAGGACCGTCCAACGGTGACATCTCGGATACAGCTTCTAAGGGCTTGATCACTGCATTATTAGCGATGACAATGGCGTGTACTATAGTCACATGGGACTTGTTCATCTTATGAAATCCTAGTATCCCAATTTCTTATTTTCTAATTTGATACCGTAGATACCAGCAGGCACAGATAGATCAGTGGGGAGATGTAATAGGAACAACTTTATATGTAATGGTCAGCTCGGTACCAATGATTTTCTATTGGACGCACAGTTGGTGGCTTTATAAATT
Source organism: Chroogomphus rutilus (assembly GCA_003314275.1). Taxonomy (NCBI): domain Eukaryota; kingdom Fungi; phylum Basidiomycota; class Agaricomycetes; order Boletales; family Gomphidiaceae; genus Chroogomphus; species Chroogomphus rutilus. The sequence continues at coordinate 285 of QLPI01011177.1, forward strand.
CTCTATAATCGGATGGTTCCGCGACGGCGTTTGGGGTGTCAGATTGCCGATGTGGAAGGACCTTGATCATGAGGAGTCGCTTCGTTATCGCACAGAACTAGCATATGACACTGTTTAGATACAGTACTCGATACCACACTACGAAAGCACTGTTCAACTGAGAGACGTTGATGCTTGACGGAAATGTTCCTAGTTGTGACTTTGCCGGAACTTGTAGCTGCATGGCCAGGAGATTAGCTGTAAGGCAAACAAACAGGGAATAATTCAAATAGACAGTAGAGGGGAAGGGGTAGCAACCGCGTAGCGCACCCGAAATTATACGATCCACGCGGATATACTTGGGGCCCAGCCTAATGAGCATTAGCACGTACACGCCTATTTCTTATATATATATGTTGACATCCCATGAATGTTTGCAGGATAAAACCCACCGATGCAGGACGAACAGCCAGCTGCGTTCATGCAACAAACCGCAAATTTGTATGTCACGTATAATGCCTATTTCTTTTATATATATATAATTATATGTTGACATCCCATTAAGCCTTGCAGGACATGGCCGACCGATGCAGAACGGACAACCAGCCGCGTTCATCCAACAAACCGCAGATTTGTATGTCGCATATGCAAGTTTATCTTTATATACCAGCTAATTTTTGAACATCACTGGAAAAGCCGTGTATTTTTAAACTTCAATGTTGCCGCGCTCGGTCAGTTTATAGCTAAACGAGTCAAATCCGTTTGAACACCGTCTTATTTTACCACCACCTCATTGAAATTTGATACAGTGATTATCTTGTATGACACTTTGCTAACATTGCCTGCTGAAATCGAGTTTGTGTGGAAGAAGTTACGAATTGCGGCAATTTTGTATTTTAAGGCTCGGTATCCATTGATTGTCAGCACTCTGGGGTTTCTCGTCGCCAATAGCGTGGCGATCAATTCACAGGTAGTGTAATACTTTTCGATTTACAATCGCATGTCATCTGATGAAATACTTTAGGTAACAGTTCCTCGTTAAAGCATGTATTATCCCACTTACTTTGTGGTCCACAGTATGCATTCAAGTTATTTGTATTCTTGAGCAGAGACCCATGTTCATACATAAAATAGGACATGCACAGATATCTCACATTTTCTAGATACACTGACCTTGGTGCCTCTGATCGGAATACAAGGTTTCTTTCCATCTTTCGTCAAACCTGAATTCATGAACTCACACTGTTTCTCGTTTGTTAGGGCTAGTGATTGCCCAAAGTGATTGCCCGAGTGTATGCAATCAGTGGTCAAAATCGCATAGTACTCGTCGTACTTGGCTTACTTCTGATTGGATCCCTTGTCCCCTTCATTGTAATATTTTGCAGTTGGCGTCAAGTTTATTGACCTGATTTTTTGTTGTTGTTGCATAGGTAAGATTAGGGATTGGAAGCTGTAATAAGACAACCTCACAGCTCAGTGCTATAAAATTGTGAGTGATTCCACAAATACATCGGTTGTATTTGCTAACTTCTCTTTCAGACATGAGCTGTAATACTCTAATCCCATCACAGATATTCATCACTACCATCTTTTCAGAGAGCAGCATTGGAAGTAGCTTGATCATGGCCACAGACACGGCAATCATCATCCTCACGATATTCTACATGATCGAATACATAAAACTTTCAAATGGGGGATACCCAATCAAAGGATCCCTAATTGGCCTTCTCCTCAAACAGGGTACGTATCCATTCTCTGACAGTCCTCAGTTCCAAGGATTTTTATTTTTATTTTTTTGCTTGTCAGGTGTGCTTCGATACATGTATTGCATTTTCGTTAGGTTGCCCCATATCAACACTGACATTTCCCTCTCTAGATTTGTTCTGGTGTCAAATATAGCTGGAATAATTCTAGGAGCTGTATGTATTATTTCTGTGTTATTCTGCTGGATATGATAGCTCATCACCATGCCCAAATAGACAATCCGCGTATGTAATTTTTCTCTCTCCACACATACACCAGCTCATCCCTCAGGGCATAAAAGCACACTCTTGGAAATTTTATCTCACCCATCCGAAACTCGCAAGTAATTCCCATACCCATACCAGACCCATCATTTCTAACACACACATGCATGATTTACCCTCTCCCCTCCCCTCTCACACCTCCCCCCCACGCATACAAACACATACTACAGACTATCCGCGGTCATCATCTGTCGTTTTCTACTCGACATCCGACAGTTAAACGAGAGATCCAGCTACAACCCCTTGAGGACTCTCCCGATCACGAGTTTCCAAGCCGCTAAGCGATATCTGAAGGATACTGTGATGGAGGAGTTTGGAGACCCCATGTTTTCTGCGCATGGGGCATCAAATAGGGCATCAAATGGGGCATGTGGCAGTGGGGATGGGATTGACAGGGAGATGGAGAACCTTGGGGCAGAGCGCACGCCGGACATTCAGGAGTTTCCTTGAGTTTCTAGAGAGAATTGATTGTAAAGAGTAGGTATTTTGTGTTTGAGTGGGATCATCATAACATCTTTTCTGATACATATTTAGTAAAGTCGATAGCGGTGTGATGATGAGAGTTTACTGTAATATAGTACAGTGCTTCGCTTGATGGAGTAAGTACTTATATAACATGTAACTGGGATGGATGTAACCTGCAAATCATATAGCTTTACCATCTCGAACAGTTCCTCTTATTACCCCCCCTCCCCCCAAAAAAACAAACAAACAAACAAACAAAAGTTCCGGTCTGATAGTCCACAGCACTGCAAGACCACCTGGTCCACAACAACCATGGAGGCTCATGCCCAATATTTTAGGAGGTACTAGGGAAATTTAATTGCATGCAAATTCTCCCAAGGTAGGTTCCAGGGATATTGTCTACGAGGGAAAGGAAGAACAATGAAACAAAGAACAATGAAACAATGTTCAAGGCATGTAAATAATCCAAGGTACTGGGTTCATGATCAGTATTGTGAAAGCTGATGGAGATCTTCCAACTGCCTAAAACTGGACATCAATGAACCCTCAAGGATAATATAAATGTTGGCAATTCAAAATATAATTGGACTGGTCGGGTATATATATATACATGTGTATTCTTGCAACGGTCTAGAATTCAGACACCAAAAAACACTCACATGACAATATAAGGGTTTGATTTGCGAACCCTCATATTATCCTTGAGCGTTTTTTGATGTCCGAATGTTATACCGTTGGAAGAGAACTCAAATTTACCGCAAAGGTGTGACTGGAGAGTCGAGAACCCTAAGATATACAAGCGATGAATTTAGTGGTTCCTCGTATTTTGAATTGAGAACACTTACATTATCCTTGAAGGTTGTTTGATGTCGAATTTTACACCGTCGGGAGAGAACTCGAGTTAATCGCGAAGTCGTGATTGCATAGACGAAATTCATAATACATGTATGTATTTATGCGATGACTCGAGTGGTTTCTCCTATTTTGAACTGCAAATGCTTGTATTTTAACCTTGAATGTTCTTTGATATCATCATCAAATTTATACCATTGATAGAGAACTTGAATTTACCAAGGTTACAGGTTGAAGGCTAATGGAGATCTTCTGACTGCCTAAAACTTGACATCAAAGAACCCTCAAGGGTAATATAAGCATTGGAAATTCAAAATATAATCCAACTCATCGGGTATGTGTGTTCTTGCAACGGTCTAGAATTCAGACACCAAAAAACACTCACATGACAATATAAGGGTTTGATTTGCGAACCCTCATATTATCCTTGAGCGTTTTTTGATGTCCGAATGTTATACCGTTGGAAGAGAACTCAAATTTACCGCAAAGGCGTGACTGGATAGTCGGGAACCCTAAGATATACAAGCGATGAATTTAGTGGTTCCTTGTATTTTGAATTGAGAACGCTTACATTATCCCTTGAAAGTTGTTTGATGTCGAATTTTACGCCGTCGAAAGATAACTCGAGTTTATCGCGAAGCCGTGATTGCATAGTCGAGAACCCTAAGATATACATGCGATGAATTTAGTGGTTCCTTGTATTTTGAATTGAGAACGCTTACATTATCCCTTGAAGGTTGTTTGATGTCGAATTTTACGCCGTCGGAAGAGAACTCGAGTTTATCGCGAAGGCGTGATTAGATAATCGAGAACCCTAAGATATACATGCGATGAATTTAGTGGTTCCTCGTATTTTGAACTGAGAACACTTACATTATCCCTTGAAGGTCGAATTTTACGTGGTCGGAAGAGAACTCGAGTTGATCGCGAAGGCGTGATTGCATAGTTGAAATTCCTCATACATGTGTATATTTAGGCGATGACTGAAGTGGTTTCTTCTAATTTGAGCCGCGAATGCCTATAAATCAACCTTGAAGGTTCTTTGATATCGAACTGTACGCCATCTGTAGAAAACTTGAACTTACTGAGGTTACAGGTTGAAGGCTAATGGGGATCTTCCGACCGTGTAAAAGTCGACATGAAAGAACCCTCAAAGATAGTATCGTTGAAATCTCGATGGCGCTGAACAAGGAGCGAAATATGACTGTTTGGCTTGAGCGAAGGTCGTGGTTCGCTGCAAACCGATGGAGATATTACAAAGGAAGTGTGACTAATGTCACACGGCAGTTCGCAGTTCGAAATACAATTAGAGTCATCGCATATCTACATATACGCAGCGAATAAATATGCTCAATACCTGTACACAGTTCTGTTTCTTCCCACACCATAATCCCTCTTCTGCTGACAGCATTTTTGTAGTCAAAAACCGAGGTCCACTTGAGACACCTCCGGGCCGGTTACTTCTATTACCGTGGCAACTCACGTCACTCATTTCCATTTACGGTAGTTAGTCCGATACTGTATATATAGTATGTTTAGGCTGCGTTTGAGACCCGGTTCGTTACACTGTAGCTCACGTTGCCTAAGTTGCTTTACAACAATTTTAACTTATACTGCGTAACCTTCATTCAGCAATTAATCACACAAATACCCACAGTCATTGTCCAGACCTAGCCTTTGGGCCAATGTTTTGTGGTATTTTCTATAGTTGAAGATTTATCTAAATGATTGTGCTATTTTACATGACATGTGCCTCAATGAGTTTATATATAAACTCAGAGAGTCTATCACAAGACTGAACAATCTTCCAACATAGCAACATATTTCCAAGCAATGCCATCCTGTAGGGCTGGGACCAAGGGATAATTCTATAAGGTGAGTTACCCTTGTGGCTTATGTATATCCCCAGAAGGTATATAAACAGGGAGGTATGCATAGCAGAATTAGTGTCCTCCCCCCCCAAAAGTACTAAGGGGAACAAGATGGGTCTGACTAGTTTTCAGGTCCCAGTTCCTCAACCCTAATCGAGAAGGCATTACCTGAGGTCCTAGAGGGAATTCCAATATTTTACCATACAGTTCCACCAACTCCTCAGCCACAGCTATGGGGCATAAGAGACCTTTATGAATTCCTGTAGGGATTCTAACAGGCAACTTGAGACAGACCTCCTGCATTCTGCGAAAAAAAATGTCCTTTAAAATGCCATAATATCTGGCACACCTCTGGCTCTATAGCATTCCATACCTCTGCCACTCTCTCCCAAATCTGCCAAACTCCTGTTGCTATTTGATATAATGCCAGAGGTGTTCAATGGGATTAAGGTCCGGAGACTGTGGTTCCCAGTCTAGGAGAGTGATATCATTCTCTTCCATCCAGTTTCTGACCTTTTTTGAGGTGTGTTTGTATTAAGTATATGACACCAAGCTTTGGTTCACTCGGTCATATCAGATGAACAATCTTCACCATCTAATCCCACACACAAGTGACAAGTCATTCTTCACTTGTACATGGTCTTGGCTTGGTACATTTGGTTCATCACTCGGTTCATTCCCCTTCATCCCATTCCATCCCATCCCCTTCTATCTTCACTTATTCCTTTATGCATCTTGTTTCTATCTATTTTGATTATGTTCTTATGTTCTATGACTCAGTCTTTGACCAAACTTTCCATATCTTGTTTCCATGTTTTATTCCTTTTGCACACTTGGTTGTGTTATCCTGTTACATGTCAAGATCATTCATTCCCAGTTTCTTTGACTATATAAGTAGTGCATTGAGATATGTATTTCTTCATTCTGAGAATCAACTATAGCAATCCTCCATACTCTTGTCTAAGTCCTTACTTGGGCTGAAACTCTCAGCACTCTTGTCAAGCTTTGGGTACTGACGGACTTCGGTACTGCCGAGGGGTGTTGGCGAAAGGTTGGGCGGACTATGGCCAAGTCCTGCAGGCCGAGAGTAGTGGCGTTGGCTTCAATGTACTCGTGCGTTGTGCCCTACTTGCCGTGCATGCCACTGGATTTGCAACAGACAGATACTCGGGGGGATGCTGATGATGCCGGCCCGAGGCAAGGACTTAACAGAAGAGAAGAAGGTAGAAGGGCCTAAGCCTAGTTGATACCCAGAATGAGGAAATATGTACATGCATGTCCTACTTATATAGGTTAAGAAGTGACATGTGGAATAAGGAATGTGGGACAACAAGGTATGCAGAGCATGCAGTCATTGTCCACAATGAGTAAAATTAGAACGAAGGAATGTAAACGGGCATAGAACAATAAAGGATAGGATAATAAGAATGTGACCGAAGATAGGACAATAGGAAATGCCCAATTATAAAACAAGGGCTGTAACTGAGGATAACACAAGGGCAGGAAGTCCCGAGGTGAGGCAGACCAAGGGGTGAGGAGTAGGCGTGGGATGGGAATGAGGAATTTGACCGATAAGTGCGTCGAGCCGAGAACAACTTCGTCGAGTGACTTGTACTTGGTTACTAACAGAGAATTTTAGTCGGTACCGCCGAGTTACTGGATCCTCGGTACGTGTACTTGACAACTCTCCTAAGTTATCTTCCCTCTGAAATCCAGTGGCCTTACAGAAGAAGGATGAAATGCACAAGTATGTTGAAGCCAGCCACATCTGTTTGGTCTGTGGACTAGGCTGATACTATGCCAGCATCATATCCTTGGTACTATTGCACTAGTACTTGGCTCATGCATTCTTGGCACTTCGGTGCTTAACAGTTTGAGGTGATTGTCCTGCTGAAAAATACAATCCCCCTCAGCAATCCCAAATTCCTCTATGCTAGGCAGTAAGTTATCATCTAAAATCTCTACATACTGCTCAGCATCCATCCTCCCCTCAATCTCAGCAAGTTTTCCCATGTGATTCCAGCACATACAGTGCTATACCATGATGTTCCCACCCCTAAACCTTACAGTTCATTGTACCTCCCTCTTAATCAGCCTATCCCCTGCTTGCTTCCACACCCACTGTTTCTCATCTGATCTAAGCTTGTTGATTTTAGTCTCATCTGACCAAATTACCCTCTTTAAATCCTCCACAGTCTGCTCCCTGTGTCTCAGAGCAAAGGTCAACTGCTTCTTCATGTGTACTGCAGTGAGTGATGGCTTTTTCTTCTTGTAACAGCCTTTAATGAGTGCTGTTTGAGCACATTTCTGACTGTTTTTAGGCTGACTGGGTGGGAGATAATGGTGTTAATGTGTTTGGTGACCTGAACAGCATTGGCAGCCTTTCCAGTGGTGATTTGGGTGAGGATTGTTTTTCAGTGGGAGAGAGCTTGGAATGATGACCAGATGAAGGACTTTTCCTTCTGAGCAGAGGAGATGGGATGCATGTTGAATTTGGGGATCCTGAGAATGCTGGTTCTTCTTACATACATTGGATCCAGGAACCATGTAAGGTGCAATCATCCTGATAACCACCCATAAAGTTTCCCATGTCATGGGAACCATGCACCATCAGTTTATAGTATTTCTGATGCCCAGTCAAATAATCATCCTAATGAATCTCCAAAATGATTTGGCTGTATCTCCATGGAAACATCATCAAATTATATAATTATTAATTTCACATGTAGGCCTTAACAGGATTCTCTGACATACACTAACATATTGGCTCTGTTTGGCCTTTTTGTAATGCTATATGACCATGAAGTAGAAAGTGAAAAACATTAGGACAATTTTTTGAGTCACTGTAGTATGTGTAAAGTCTCAACTCATCACTCAAGGCTTTATGCAGACATTTGGAGTTGATTACAATGAAACATATGCACCAGTCATTTGTATGATATTACTACAGACTATATTGCTATCATGGCATGGAACAATTGGCCAATCCACCAGATGAATATGGACGTAGAGTATTTAAATGCACCACTTGAAGAGCCAATATATATGTGCAAGCCACCAGATTATTTCAAAGAAAAAAATGATTATGTACTGTTATTGAAAAAGTGCATATATGGGTTTAAATAATCTGATAGAGAATGGTACAAGTGTCTGTCAAATGTATTATTTACTATAGGATTCACAAAATTAGCATCCCATGCAGCAGTATTCTATAGACATGGGCCAAAAAGGTATGTAATCATTGCAGCTGCTGTGGATAATCTCACCATCAAGGCTATGGATGATAATATTATTCAAGGATTCAAAGATGATCTCAAAGAAATCTTCAAGATGAAAGACTTAGGCAAATTACATGGGTTACTCAATCTGAAGATCAAGCAAGATAGAACAGCCAGGACCATCAGTATATTGTAAAAAGCATATATTAACAAGCTTTTGAGCCAGTTTAACCTATAAGATGCTAAAACACACAGGACTCCACTAGGTGGAACTATGAAAATATCTAAAGATCAATGCCCATCTACTGATGATAAAAAGAAAGCCATGGAAAAAGTTCTATACTGGCAGGAGATAGGCCCACTGATGTGGGCAGCAGTAGCTACATGGCCAGAAATTTTGTTCACTGTTTCTTTACTATCCCAATTCCTCAAAAACCCAGGGATTTATCAATGGAATGCAGTAAAGAGAGTCTTCAAGTGGAACAAAGACAAGAAGTTAAGCTTAGGGGGAAGTTGGGAAAGCATAGTGGGATATTGTTATGAACTGACTCACACCACTCTGCAAACAACCTTTCCACGGTTCCGATCAGAAACCCATGACTTCTGATCCCGACTCTTTTTCCTTGACTCTGAAAATCAAGGTTCCACATGCAAACAAACTTAAGATCGTCGCATACTAATAAGAGAATATTAGTAAATTATAAGATTGTTCTGGATATTATGAATGTGAAGATAAATCAAAGGTAATCTCCAAGGCTATGATAGATTTCATCTATTGGTATGCTGTATTCCCCGGTGGTAAATGATGAGTAAACACAACATATTATGAAGTCAGCTCTAGTGGTTTCAGTTAGGGCTATAGAGTTATTCAATAGACTGATCTTTGACAGAGGCGTTGGAGATTTTTACTAACTAATAATCCTGCAATGCTGAAGCTATTTGTACACATTGTAATCGGTGCAGCTAACTAATAAACCCCCCTCTCGGACCGCTCCTTGATAGACTGTGCTTTGCAGTCACTTGTATCTGTAGCATCCCCATGACCATAAGTCCCCTTTCATTTGTTATCTTTTATGTAACAATCCACTTCTATAATCACATTTCCATTAGATAGGATCTGCGTGTCACCCATTTTGGGTTTGTTCAGCCGCCCATTGGTCATTCATTGTTTTCATTGTAAGTAACTCTCCCTTTCCCTCACCTTCATACCCGTGTTATACAATATTGCCCATCATCAATCCCCATCCTTCTGTCTAGACAAATCATAATCACGTCGCTTCCTTGAAACTCTACACATCCGTCTTCACCAACCAAGGATTTCTCTCGAGTCCGTGATCGCAGTCAATCCCCTCTGCCCATCTCTCCTATCGTTCATGAAATGTAAGTCCTATTTGATATCTGTTCATTCCTAGTCATTCAGCTGACTGAAATGCCACAGTAACTTTGTCCACCATTCAATATCCACCCACGTGCGTGCGTCCTCCCTGTCTGTAGACAACTTTGAAACCAAGTCGCCATCCAATAAACCCATATATGGAACAGCGGTCAGCTGTTCAACCCAGTAACTATTTTTTCCCTTTTTCTTCTCTTCTCTGCTCTTTAGAAATTCCCTTGTATACATTTTTACATTGTTAATAGTAGAACAAAATAGAGAAAAATATGAAAGATAAGAAAAAGATATTTATGGGGTTTTTTATATTTAAGAAAATAGGCATATAGTTTAACACATACCTCGTCCCCTTGTTTTTGCCCCTCCATTAGCCCCCTTGTATTTTCCTTCTGCCCTTGTCTTTACTCGGCACAAGATAGTACAAGGATAGATACATGTATATACTGGACTATTTGCCAGTATGAATATCGATTTAGTTCTGCATCATAGTTTCGATTCAGTTCTGGTAACTTTCCGACTTTCCTAAATTAGAGACAGACGATCGAGGAGGGCACAACACATAAGTTGAAGCCAGTCCCTGCGACCTCGAACCACTCGAACAACTAGTCAAACTACCTAATACCGAGAACTGTCCCAGTCCCCAGGGCTTCCATCCTTCTGCACTTTCTGTCCGAACCGACCTCCGATTCCTGGACATCCAGAGAATGAGACCTTCCGGAAATCATTCAGAACCTCCGGAAATAATTCTAGAAGCATCTAGCTAAGTGCCTGATATGCAATCTTAACAGTATATTCATACTCACACTCCTGATTGTCATGAGAGACAAGACCACCAGACCCTTCCTCCGTCATGTGCCCGTTTCTTAGAACCCACCACCCATTGGTTCCAAAACCCCCACACCTCAGACACCCACAGATCACCCAAGTAACATGACAAACCTTGTCAGAGCAATCACATTGTTGACAAACAGCCTTGCCACCTCCAGGAAAGCAACCCCTTCCACACAAATCCAGAACCCGGACCACTTTGATGGGTCCAACCCAAGGAAACTACAAGCCTTTCTAATACAATGCAATCTAATCTTCCGAGATTGCCCTGATGACTCTAGTTCCGATAGCTCCAAGGTGACCTATACATTGTCATACCTGACCGGGACCCCCCTGGACTGGTTCGAGCCAGCTCTCACCAACTATGATGAACCCTCCTGGCTCCATGACCACAACGAATTTATCTCTGAGCTGAAAACCAATTTTGGCCCCCACGACCCAGAAGGAGAGGCTGAAATTGACCTCGAGAAACTCTACATGAACAACAACGAACGCATCACAAACTACATGGTCAAATTCAATCATCTTGCTGCCCGCACATGCTGGGACAACTCCACTCTCTGCCACCAGTTTTACAAGGGACTTTTCAGAAGGATCAAAGATGAGATATCCAGGGTAGGGAAACCTCCTTCCCTACCACAACTTTGTCTCCTATCGCAGTCCATCGACGCCCGATACTGGGAATGGAAATCAGAAGACACCAGGGAAACAACCCAGACATTGGACGGCCAACACTCGCCCAAACTCAGTAGAGATGGGAAGCTCACCTTGCAAGAATGACAGCGCCGTCTCGAACAGGACCTCTGCCTTTTCTGTAGCAAGGAGGGTCACATAGCAAAGGAATGCCCTAAACCCTCCTCCACAGCTGCCATAGAACATGCTGCTACAACTACAAGGAAAGTCAAGAAGTGTAAAAACTAAACACAAGTTTCAGTCTTCGTCTCGAAGTACTCAAGTATATTTGAATAAGTTACTACCTAAACACAAGTCTGTTATCATGAAATGTAAGTCTAAATAATGACAGGACATATGTGGTTTAGTACTCACTTCAGTCTTCGTCTCGAAGTACTGAAGTGACTAGCTATCCTAAGGGTCTACTTATATGAAAAAGGACAATAGGCAAATAGATAATAGAATGGATGAATAATAGAAAGGAAGAATAAATATAAGGACAATAACTGGTAAAGTCTAGTATAGGGAGACAATGGAAAAGAACAATGCTCCACACCTATGGCCACTCATGTTCACTTGTTGTATTAAGTGCTCGGTCTGAATATCCATGTGATATTAACAAGAAGACCCCAGCCCCAACCACAGGAGACATTAGAACCATCAATGCCCCAATGGAGCTTAGGCTCAATGCATCCGCCCTCTCAAGCCCCAATTTGATGGCAGGGAAGGTCTAATAAGACTGATAACTGACACACAGAGCAACAAGTGCCTTTGGGGCTTGTCAATATGGATGCTAAAGACAAGACCCAAAGGTGTGCAATGGTGCGTCGTTATGGGCGCCTATTTAAGCGCCAGAGAACGCAAATGCAAAAGAGAAAAGCACAAAAGAGAAAACACAAGTGCAAGAATAAAACACACATGCAGGGGAATAAAATCATGCCCCAACACCCCCCCTGATGAGTTACCACTGCAATACTCACATACGCTTTTCAATCCCCATCAGTTTCCTACACCTCTCCACTTTAACTCGCTCCAATGGCTTGGTGAGTAGATCAGCAGCCATTTAAGTGGTAGGGATGAAGAGAGGACTGAGCGTGCCACCTGCCACTTTATCACGAAGCCAGAAGAACCGCAAATCAAGGTGTTTCATCCGACCATGATGTTTAGGGTTTTTGGCAACAGAGATTGCAGACTGGTTGTCAATGCGAAGGATAGAGGGTGAATCAAATGTATACCCAAGTTTACCAAGGAACTGCCTAAACCAGACCACTTCCTTTCCAGCATGAACAGCAGCGACAAATTCTGCCTCAGTGGTAGAGAGGGCTACGATGGTTTGAAGTTTGCTGGACCAGCTGATTGCACCTGTGCCCATTTTGAGGAGATACCCACTAGTAGACTTGCCATTGTCTGGGTTCCCAGCATGGTCAGCATCGGTGTAGCTTTCAAAAAGTTCACCTGATGGTGAGGGTGCATAGACAAGCTGATAATCCATTGTCCCCTTCAGATATCGAAAGAGGTGTTTGACTGCTTTCCAGTGTGCCATGCCAGGGTTCTGATTGAACCGGCATAAGACTCCAATAGCATAGGAAATGTCAGGGCGAGTTGCAACTGACAGATACATCATGGAGCCAACAGCGGATGCATAGGGAATGTTCTTCATCTCAGCAATCTCCTCAGGAGTTGTAGGGGACATGGAGGATGACAATTTGAGACCTGGGTCTATGGGTGTGGTGACAGGTGCACTGTCTGCAAGGTTGTAACGATCAAGCATGTCAGAGATGTACTGGCACTGTGAGAGGCAGAGACGTCGTTGTGAGCGATCCCGAGTGATTTCAATGCCAAGTAGACTGG
>QLPI01011182.1:0-10033 GCA_003314275.1 Chroogomphus rutilus
GCCTGCAGGACTTGGCCTTTACCCGTCCGACCCCTTCGGCTTTCCCGAGGCCTGTCAGTATGTCCGGAGCCTGACAGATTGTTCGGGAGCCTCACTGACGTGTTAACGTCATTCCTGACAGCAGATCGGGGGCTTGATGCTTCTTTTCTAGGTGACGTAGATCGGTTACTTGTTCGCTTGGGTCGTGGGTTGGGTGGTTCCGATGGGTGTCCAGGTTCAGCGCAGGCTGGGAAGGGTTTGAATGGTCGAAATGAGGGTGTTTGATTAGTTTTCTGGATGATTGGTGTCGTGAATTTATGGTTTTTAGGCGGTGTTTGGGTCTGGGTGACATAAGGATTCTTAAACAAATGTTTTGTTTTCCGGATGTTTCCTCTTTTTAGGGTAGATGTCCCATGGTCACCTAATTTCTGTGGTTGGGGTCATAGTGGTCATGGTGTCATGGTGGTCGTGATGGTCGTGGTTGTCGTGGCATTCATTTCTACCAGGTTGTCGCTTTGGACGGAGGTAGTGTTGTCGGGATTTGGGGAATGTCCTGCAATCTGAGTCTCGGTTGAATCGTGTTAATAGTTTAGTTCGTATTAATATTCTAACAAGAAGGGTTCTAGTTCTAAGAGAAATCTACACATGGTACCGTTTGTCTAAGGGATGGTACAGGATTCTGCGGTGTTCAGGGTTCTTCCTGAGTGGAGTTTTTCGGAGGGTCAGATTGAGCGCTGAGTGAAGACTGCTGGCTCCATATTGCCAAGAATCAGTTAGGATAATCTAAACGAGTAGTACTCAATGCCCTGTCGATCAACGGATCGTAGTAGGTGAGCGTATGGTCCTTGCAACTAAAATTCTGATGGGGTTCGGAGGGTCAGATTCAGAGGGTCAAATTCAGAGGGTCAGAGTTCGGAGGGTCGGAGTCGGAGTGTTTCCACAGAAACAGGTCGAAATCTTTTCGATGCTTGGTCACAGGGGGTCATATTCCTGAAAATTTTGGATGCGTTGTTTTTGTTTTACGTTCTTTAGCACAGTTGGTGTTCAACACGAACAACTGGTGCTGGAGTCGGGGGCCTAGCTTCTTATTCCTTGGTTTCCGAAGCGTCCGACGTCTCAGACTCTTCTTCAACCTCTTCCGTCATGGAGGCTGCGCACCCTTTGGTGACTGTGGTAGTGGATCTTGGGCATTCCTTGGCTGAGTGGCCCGATCTGCTGCAGAAGAGGCAGAGGTTTTGTTCGAAGCAGCATTGCCGTTCTTGCGGTGTAAGTTTTCCGTCTTTTCCAATTTTGGACGAAAGATCTGTGGTAGTCCTGCTGCCACTGGATGGGGTCACGGGTTGGCCTACATTGGCCATCTTATTGCCCATGTTAGGGGCCGAATACGTGGTCACAGGGGTCCTCCCTCTGTCATAGGGGTGGTCGAAGTTCCAGGTGGAGGGGGGCTCTCTGGTGATTTCCGATCGTCGCTCCCAGTAGCGGGCGTCGATGGATTGGGAAAGGAGGCAGAGTTGGAGCAGGGAGTGGGGCTTTCCTACTCTAGAGATCTCATCCTTGATCCTGCCGGGGAGTCTGTTGTAGAACTGGTGACGAAGTGTGGCGTCGCCCCAGTGGATGCAGGTAGCTAGTCGATTGAATTCAACTACATATTTCGTGATGCGCTGATTATTGCGCATGCAGAGGGTCTCGAGGTCTGCTTCGGCCTCTCCCTCTGGGTCATGGGGGCCGAAGTTGGTTTTGAGTTCATTCACAAACTCCTCATAGTCATGGAGCCAGTCTGGCTCGTCAGGGGTGGAGAGGGCTGGTTCAAACCAGTCCAGGGCGGTACCGGTCAGGTATGATAGTACGTAGGTTACCTTGGCGCTCTCGGTGTTGAAAATGTCAGGGCGGTCACGGAAGTTCAGTCTACATTGCACTAAGAAGGCTTGTAGTTTCCTAGAATCGGATCCGTCGAAGGTATCCGGATCCCGGACCTTGGCGGCGCAGGGGGCTGATCTTCTGGGGATGGCTAAGTTGCTTGCCAGCATAACGAGGGCCTGGGTGAGATCGGACACAACGTTAGGTCCTAAGGTGGGGGCCCCTCCCGGGTGTGCAGGAGGCGGTGGTGCTGCGGCGGGTGGTGCAACATGGGGTTGGGCAACGGGGGGTGGTGTAGCAAGCGGAGGTACGATGGGTGGTGCAATGAGTGGTGGTGCAAAGGGTGGTGGTATGTAGGGGGGAGATGCAAATGAGGGGGGTGCCGGCGAGTCTGACAGCGCTGCTGTGGATGGTCCTGAACTGGATTGCATCTCCGAGGGTGACGATTGTTGAGTCACTGGGGGGTGGTTCATGAGGAATGGGTTGGTCAAATTCGAATGCAGGTCTTGATATGTGTTCGAGAATCCAGAGTTGGAAGAAGGCTCCGGGGGGTGTGCTGGGGTCTGAGGCATCTGGAAACTTGGTCCAGGGATGGGCAGTTCTCGGGGGATGGATGCACGGCGGGCAGATGCCTGGGCAATTGTCTGCATGGCTTGTGAATGCGTGATAGGTCTCATGCTTAATGACGATCAGGAGTGTGAGTACGAATATACTGTTAAATCTGCATGTCAGCGCTTAGCTAGAGGCTTCCGGAAGGGTTTCCGGAGGGTTCCAAATGGTTTCCGAAGGGGGGTTTGTACTCCGGGGACAGAGGGACTAAGGGTCACAGACTCAGGATCGGAATCGGAATGGGGACAGAAAGACGGGAAGCACCATGGGTCTTGGAACTGTTCATGGTATAGGGTGGTACAAGTGGTTCGAGGTCACAGGGACTTGGCTTCAACTTATGTGTTGCGCCCTCCTCGATCGTCTGTCCCTAATTTTGGAAAGTCGGAAAGTTTACTGGAACTTAATCGGAAACTATGATGCAGAATTAAGTTGATATTCATACTGGCGAATAGTCCAGTCGACTGGTGACTTATATACATGTATCTAGTCTTGTACTATCTTTTACCGAGTAAAGACAAGGAGGGGAAGAGAGTACAAGGGGCAATATAAAACGAAGAACAAAGGAGTGAGGTATGCGATGATCCTGCACATTGTCTATCAAAGAAGTGGAACCTTGACTTCGGAATCTTCGGAGGTTTGGAAACACGGAACCTCGGAATGATGCATCGGAAATCCGGAAATCAGTTATTCAGACTTTGAGCGATTGGAAAGGTCCCAGAAATGGTGCGGGTGGTTGTGGGGTTTAATGTGGATTTATTTGGTGGCCTGGGCCATAACAACTCACATGCAAAGGAACAAGAAATGACAAAGCCAGGGCACATATATGCACCCACAGAGGACAGATGACTGATACAGAGGAGAAGCAGACATGAGACACAACTCAGGATGGGAATATTCATCGCAGATGAAGAGGGAACAAAGGGAAAAACATTTATATTCAATGGGCACCACTGAGAGGTGTCATTCTCCAAGAAGATCTCATCGGGGTGACCCACAATGGGCCAACCCTGCATATGCTCCATGAATAGGGAATGGCACGGGTCACCCATGGGTCAAATGTGGGTGACCTGCACCCAACCCATGGGAAACCTGAACCTGTCAACCCATGGGTTTTTTCCCATGGGTCGATGGGTGTCAGGTGCACGTACAGCATGTTCATCATGTACAGCACATTCATCCCATACAGCGCATTCATTGCATATGGCACATTCATTGCATATGGTGCATTCGTCGTGTACGGTGCATTCATCATGTACGGTGTGTTCGTCACCTACGGTGCATTCGTTGCATACCACACGTTCGTTGCATATGGCATGTTCATTGCATATGGCGCATTCATTGCGTATGGTACGTTTGTTGCATACGGCATGTTCATCACGTACAGCGCGTTCGTTGCATATGGTGTGTTCATTGCATATGGCACATTCATCGTGTACGGCACGTTCATCACGTATGGCACGTTCATCGCGTACGGCACATTCATCGTGTTCATGGCATCACATGTGTGTATGTCGCATCGCATGTGTGTACGTCATATATGTCATGTTTGTTGTGTTTCTCGCATTGCATGCACATGTGGCATCTTTGTGGTGGCATGTGCACGTACGTCATGTTTGTTGCATATGTCACGTTCATCGCGTACGGCACATTAGTGTCGGCGCATGCATCTATGGCACATTGGTGTCTGCGCGTACGCATATGGCATGTTAGTGTTGTATGTGTTCGCATGCATACATAGTTGAGGCGGTGGGTTGGGCCAGATCACAGGTGCTCACGGCTTGACCTGCACCCAAACCCAAGGGAACCTGACCTGGTGACCCATGTGGGTTACCCTAACCCATGCTATTCCCTATCCATGAAACCTGCTAATTGCAGATCATATTATTATCAGATGACTTACATGTATAAAACCATAGTAACTGCAATGAATATAAACCAGTCTCTCAAACCAAAAATCCCCTCACACTTATATTAGATATACACTCGATGCACACATGTGATGTCAAGCTGCATTGGGTCAAAACCCCACTCGTTGTCATTCAAGGCTATGGACCCAGTGGGGATCACTAAATAGGTGCTGTATATTCACACTCACACCGTTATTGAACAAGTCTATTATTGTGGATCATACACTACGACCAACGTGTCTCTCCTTCACATTGCCCGCCAGCTCCTCAGACCGGCACCTATATAGGATTGAGAATACCTTAGATAATTATGATTGTACTGACTGATCATTTGGTGTAGATAGTTATTTGTAATTATACTGTGATTACCCTAATTTATACTAAAGAAGTCACCGAATTTCATCTTATATAGCCTCTTTCTTAATGAGATCAATTGGTTCGAGAATTTAATAAATACCAAAACGAGAACAAAATATTTCTCCTATGGAGTAATCAAACGTGAGCTGGAGCAATAAGAAAAGCCAAAGCTTTTAAACCAAGTGAGTCATAAAGTCACATTGTTGCACTTTACAAATGACTTTTGTCACCGAACACCTTCACATGTTACGCTAATTAGTTTTCCCTTCTCCAGTCATTTTCATAGCTAGCGTGACATGGATGAGTCTACAATGCCGATCTGACATCATTGGCAGTCGAGTGAAATGATATGAAGCTATCTGAACCGGTGAAAGAGGTACAGTGGTATGTCTGGAAAGAGTGGACTATATTCCTTAGAAAGGAGGTAACCTATCCTGTATACTATGCAAAGTAGCTGAACATTGAATGTGAAAGCAGCACCTGCAGATAAGAGCCAGATATTATCTGATAGTAGTAATTCAAGTTGATATATATCAGCTCCTACGTAAATTGCATCATGGCCACATCGATAGAGGCACAACTCCTCCAATGTAGTCAAAACCTTGACTGACTTTGCAATAGTATGGATGTGTGGTTCTGGAAGTCAACCAGACATCTGGATTGCAGATCTGCAGCTACCATGCATGTTTCTCCCAAACGAGCAGACTTCACCACTTATCAGAAGTATAAAACAAATAGAACAATCAAGGCCTTTCATCTTCTTCATGATGCTCTCAATAATTAACATTTCATTCCCAAATTTCTCCATCAAGGTGAGTAGTTCAATGCCATGGATCGCAAAGAGTTTACATTCATACCGGTTCAGTAAGACTCTGATGATGTCTAACACAGAATCTAATCTCAACACAGTGCATGTAATGACTTAGTTTACCTTATTGATGGTATTGCTTTTCTACCCCTTCTTGGAATCCAAGGTGACAATGGCTCTAATTTTCCATTCACAAATTTATTTATCCATTCTACAAGGGCTTTTAATGGCACGGACATATGCCGTCTCGAAGCTTAAGAGACTGACTGGTTTGGTGCTTGGTCATTTACTTATTGGCATTATTGGGTGTTACTTGGTATGTATTGCATGCTCTCACTGTGTGATGACTAATAAAAATTGATCTGTACTGCATAGTTTATTGCAAAAATAAACAACTGTGCAACAACTGAGATGGACCTGAACAAGCTTAACTTGTGAGTTATGTTGGTTGTATTCCTTCAAATCACTTATCTATTCACATGATTTTCAGAAGTGAAAGTTCCTTTGTTTCAATTCTGTTTTATGCTTATGCATTCTCTAGTTACCACTATCGAGGATGTGTTGCTTATCCTTTTTGACACAATTGTCTTTGCAGTGACACTTTCCAATTCCCTGGGACACTTGAGGGAGTTGAGAGAGTTGAGAGAATCGCACACCAAGTCCCTAACTCAGCTGTTCCTTGAGCAAAGTATGTTTCTTAGTGGTATAATAAATTGTGGCTAATTATTATACAGGTGTGCTACGATATGGGTATCTAATTTTTAATTGTTATTCCAAATCTGCATCTAATCCACAGTCAGGTGCGTGCTCACAATAACCTTAACAGCAACCATTCTAAACAGGGTATTTCTCAATAAAACCCTGCATGAAGTTGGCTGATTAGTGATTATGACAGGTCTTACGAGTAAAAGATTCTTTGGATATAACTGGTGCAAAAAATGAATTAATAAAATGTCAATAGGCTACTCTTGGAGAGATTCTTAATCCTCTGCAGGACAGGTAAGAGCCCTGAAATATGACTATTTGGGTGACTTGACTGATACCTCATATAGCCTGTCAATCATCATCATCTGTCGAATTCATTTGGACCTCCAAGAGAGGCATTCCCATCCTAATGGCACCTCCACTCTTCCTCTCATCCCATTGGCAGCTTCCATGCAGCTACACGACGGATGCATAATGCAATTATGGACGAATTCGGTGACCGGAACATCACCGAGTCAATTGACACTGGATTCCCCTCATCGAATGAAATTGAGCTCGAGGATCTCCCCGCTTCCAATACAGAAAGGATTGACCTCGATGACTATCCATGGGCCGGGAGGAGTTTGGGAGAGATAGAGACCATGGCTCCAGCGGGATCGCAAAATTCGGGTAAGCTTTATTTGGTATTTCAGCTGTGGTGGGTTGTTCTAGTTCTCTGTGATGATTCAATTTTGTTTACAGATTCCGTTGAAACAATATAGAGATTGAAAAGGACATCGACGTTCGTATATTGGGGAATCATATGATAGTATTCGCTGGGAGCTCAGGATGTCGGCCTAGAATATATATAATTTTGGTTGTGTCGAGTGATCATTTGAAGTAAATGGTTGTTTGTGATTATACTGTGATTACTGTAAGTTATATTAAAGAAGTCACCGAATTTTATCTTATGTAGGCTCTTTCTTAAGGAGATCAATTGGTCCGAGAGTTTAATAAATACAGAAATAGGCAAACATATGCTTGTAATGATAACGAGACTATACGACAAGATCTCAGTGTTTGCGCGATGTCAAACCACTGTGTATTCACCTATACGACAAGATCTACTCAAGTACAGGTGAGCGGAATACAATACGGGAATTGGATGATGTCTTACCTCAGTGTTTGCGCGATGTCAAACCACTGAGGGAGACTGTACATGAACTGTAACTACTTATAATATATAGAACAATAAATTGTGTTAAAAATGGAATAAAAGAAAATGTCTTGCGGCTGCGCAAGACCGAAAACGACCAACAATGGCCTTGCTTACTAATCGGGGACTTCGCGCGTTGCGGTTTGTATTTCCAACAATGCTACATGTTATTGTGAAGACAACTTAGACAATGTAAGCTACAGTTGAGCGAACTGAATATATTAGGTACTATACCTTAGACAATGTAAGCTACAGTTGAGCGAACTGGAGCTCTACATCGGTCTAAGCATACTATATATACGGTACACGATCTATTGTCTCGGTTGGTTCCTTTATGTGACTAGAAAGGAAGATAAAGGACAGTGGCTGAAACAATTGTAATGAATGGAAAAGAAATAACAATGTAGATCACGCAATAGCATCAACTATGGCACCGTGGGACTCAAAGTCGGATTGAGTGGACCTAATTTTACTACACTCCCCCGCAATTGAGACGGCGGAGAGTCCAAGGCGAGGAACCTGATTGGAATGTAGGCTTCGAGGCAAAGCCTTGGTGAGTATGTCAGCAAGGTTGTCCTTGGTATTGACCTCGTCGATACGGATGGTGCCGTCCGTGATTTTTTCTCGAATGTAGTGATATTTAATATTGATGTGCTTGGTCCTTTTATGAAAAGTGTTGTTTGAGGCTATTGCTCGTGCGCCAAGTGAATCGCTGAAAATGCTAAGTGGGAGATCAACATCAAAATGTAATTGTTGAAGTAAGGATATTGTCCACTGTGCGTGCTTCGAGCACTCGGTAAGGGCCATGTACTCGGCCTCAGTGGATGACAATGCAACGGTGCGCTGCTTCTGTGTAGCCCAGGCGACTGCTCCCCCTCCGAGTGTGAAGATGTATCCAGTTGTGGAATGACAATCATCTTTATCACCCGCCCAGTCTGAATCGCTGTAGCCGACAAGTTCAGTTGAGCTGTCCTTTCCATAAGTGACAGTGGAAAGGCGAGTAGTAGCCAAGTATTGTAAAACATGTTATGCAGCAAGTAGGTGTTCGGGGGTCGGGTTAGAGCCAAATTGGGATAATCGGTTGACTGCAAAACAGATGTCCGGTCGTGTCCCGAGCATCGCGTACATTAGAGAACCAACAAGTTGTTGGTAACGAGCTGTGAGTGAGGAACATG
This sequence comes from Chroogomphus rutilus, assembly GCA_003314275.1. Classification (NCBI taxonomy): domain Eukaryota; kingdom Fungi; phylum Basidiomycota; class Agaricomycetes; order Boletales; family Gomphidiaceae; genus Chroogomphus; species Chroogomphus rutilus. The sequence goes on from QLPI01011182.1 coordinate 8,593, forward strand.
ATGTCTTGTCTTGGTTTGCAACTAAAGAAGTTCCCGATGTAAAAGGGGTGTAAGTTGGCCGGCAATCTGTCATATTGAAACGGTTGAGAATGTGCTCAACATAATGTGTTTGATTTATAGATAATCTTCTTTTAGAGCGGTCCCGGGTGATATGGAGACCGAGAAAATGTTTGATTTCTCCTAAATCAGTGTATTTATATCGCGAAGCGATAAAAGATTTTGTTTCTTCAATGTCTGTTAGTGACCCGAAGAGTGCCATATCATCGACATAAACCAAAATAATTGTTATTTGGTCCCCCCCGTCACGATATTTGAGGTAGATTGAAACATCACTCGAAGTGAGGTTTTTGTAACCAAAATCAGTAAGGCTGCGCTGCAGGTGTTCATGCCACTGTCTCCCTGCCTGTTTCAATCCATAAATGGCTTTGAGCAGTCGGCAGACCTTATTTTCTTCCCCTTGAGCTTTGAAACCCTTCGGTTGATCCATATAAAGTTCCTCGTCGAGGTGACCGTTGAGGTACGCTGATTTTATATCGACGTGATGAATATCCCAGTCGAAAATAGCTGCTATCGCTAGTAGCAGCCTCAATGAGTCGAGTCGGGCGACGGGAGCGAAGGTTTCATTATAGTCGAGGCCGGCGGTTTGTGTGAAACCTTTGGTGACGAGACGTGCTTTGTAGCGAAAAATTTCCCCCTTTGTATCTCGTTTAGTTGTGTATACCCACCAGTTTTTGACAGTAGTACGACCGGGTGGAAGGTCGACCAGTTCCCATGTCTTATTCTCTTGTAAGCTCTTAAACTCCTCTTCCATTGCTTTTTGCCATAGGTGAGCTTCAGGAGTTTGTATTGCATATTCGAAGGAAGCAGGATCCCCAGTTGGCGTGACTTTAGCAGCGGCAAGGAAAGCTTCGGGAGAATTGTCCCAGACCCCCGGGATCCAGGGGCGTAGTCCCTGTTGAATGCGGTCCCTGTCAGGGTTGACATTTGAAGGGTCGGCCCGTCTAAGTCCTCGAGTTGGTCGAGTGGATCGGCGAAGGGGTTCTGGTTGTGGTAAAGGTATAGCTGGTGGGTACTGTGGTGGCACTGGTGGCGGCTGCTGTGGCGGCTGCTGTGGCAGCACAGCCGGTTGAGGTATAGCTGGTGCGGGAATGGCGGGAAGTGGAGATGCGTCCTCATCGTCACTTTCGGGTAGAGCCAATTCGACGTAATCTCTGGCTTCTGGTGGGGAAGAGAAGGTAGATGTTGGTTGGGTTAGTTTGGGAGTTTGGGTACGAAGAGGAAAAACATGTTCCTCAAATGTGACATCTGTAGATACGATAAACTGATGAGTTCGTGAGTTCCATAATTTGTACCCTTTGGTGGAACCTTCGTATCCCGCAAAGATGAGTCGTTCGGATGTAGGATCAAACTTTGGTCGCGGTTGTGTGATGTGACGGTAGGC